>PVIR01001068.1:48846-61427 GCA_004026965.1 Petromus typicus | reverse complement strand
AGGGGATATAATTCTCCACAAATGACAGCTGCTTTATTTTATGTTTGAGTTTCTCTGTACATCTATGGAAGCATAAATATTATTTATTAAAATTCACATTGAATAAAGACTCTCAGAAATGTTTGAATGCAGAACACAGTGAAGTGGCACAGAATCTTGTTTGTCTGAATCATAGAGGACAAGCGCAGTTCTTAAAACCCGAGGTTAATGTCTGTTTTGCTGAACATCATACAGCTGTGTCCCATAAGAGGTGTTCAGTCTCTTCAATCAGGTCCACAGTCTTGGTTTTTATGGGATCACTAAAGAGTTCTTTGGCAATCCTTACAGGTTTAAAAGTATATTGTGTTAATTAAGATGAACATCAAAGAGAAAATGAACAAGTAACAAGGCTCTGGTCATACTTTGTTGCTCAAAATGCTTGTGCCAGATGAGTAGGAGGTAGATTATTTAGTCAAGTAAAATGGAATATAGAAAAAACTATTCAAGCATTGTAATTTTAGCTACATTTTCAGTGCAAAGTCAAAATTGAAGTATTACACAACAAAATATCTATGATCTATGCAAAGGTCTTTGAGGTAGAACCTTGTTAAATTCCTCCTTCAAATAAATATGCAAGTTTTGCCTGAATTTGCCCTTGTCAAACTGGCCTGTAAATAATATTTACAAATATGGTAAAATCTATAGTCTTCATGGAGTCTAGGTAGGTAACATAGAGGCAAAGTAGCTACCCCATTGACTGACACTGCAACAAAATGTCAGCTTCTATGGATTCGTGGAATGGAACCACCTTGTGGGTAAACATTTGCACAAACACATATGAATTATACTCCTTTCTGTATAATGCAAGGTATTAGAGCATGATGCTAAGCTTCTTTTCCTTTGCATACACTTCAATTTGAGCTCTGAACATGCTATTACATTTATGCTTGACTATGTTTATCTTCTTACCTAGATTCCAAACATTCTTAAGGCAGAATCATGATATCTTCAAAATTTGTAAATACAATATACTGCCTGTATGAATCTATTAGATGAAAAAATAAAATGCACTCACTAAAAACCCAAGTAGTGAAATGGGGATTTAGCTCAGTGGTTCCCAGTAGTACCAGGGCCCGGGTTTGATCCCTGGTAACCACATACCACAATGCCAGGCATGAAGACTCACATGCACCAGAATCAACACCACATACCATGATGCCGGGCATGGTGGCTCACGCCTGTAATCCCAGCACTTGGGAGGCAGAGGCAGGAGGGTTGCTGTGACTTCAAGGCTGAGCTCAGGGCCGCCTGAACTACAAAACCAAGACCCTGTCTCAAAAAGAAAACAAAGCAAGAAAAAACAACAACAAAAACATCAAGTAACATTTACAGCCTTCAGCTATTGAAAACATTTTACACATTAGCTTTTCTATTTACAGACTGTACATAATCAGAACTGAGTTTTGCACTCTAGGCCAAGCTTTGTCTTTCACTTTGACTGGCTGAATTTTCATGGTTGTTACTTATGTCTGCCTGGACGATATTCTGAAATCTCTTTGAGTGAGCATAAAGTTTGGCTTCTTCAAGGCTTTTAATAAAAGTCTGGCATGCATTTTTCTTCCCATGAAGTTGATACCAACTATGAAGCAGTTGAACTTTCTGCTCAGCTGTATCTTGGGGATTGTCATTCTTGATGTCATCTATTTTGGCTTCAGGGACATCATTCTTTCGAGCAAATTCTCTAACTTCATTTATTGTCATTGCTTCAGCAAACCTAGGTATGTATTTACTAAAGTCAGCATCTGTAAAAGAGAAAATAGTCTCTGAAAATTTGTTTTTTTAAATGAAATTCCCATTATTGAAATCTACGTTTATTTCTCCTCTTATCATACTTAAGAATACATATAGGTCCTAGAGATCTACATAACTTGTTGAGGAAAATCAAAAGCAACCATGAGTTACAATTCCAACTCCTTCCATGTCCCTAGTAATTTGTTATCTGATTTGGGCATGACACCTAACATCTGTGCACTTTCCTATATCGGCTATAAAAGAAGTTTAAAGATCACCTCTATACTTTCTTGTGGAATTTATGATCAGTGACCACAAATCTGAAAGTACAGGCCAAGAAATTATCTCATCTGTGAATCACAGGTCAAGGACCAGAACCAAGCAGAGGCCTGGATCTTGTTATAGAGAGAGCAGAGACACCCATCTAACCAGGAGTTCTGTAATGCTATGAAGGAAAACAAAATATAATGTCTGCTGTTACTTAATTTATTTTCAGCTAGGAGTGTTGTTATAGAATTAAATCAATCATTTGATTAACCTTTGATGGTGAGGAGGAAAACTGTAAGTTCAAGGAATAGCAAGACCCACAATACATCACTGAAATTAGTAAAATTATTTTACTTTAAAATAAGGAAGCTGTTAAAAACCTTTACCTGAGATATTCAGTGGCACTGTTTCTATTTCCTGGGGCTGGGGAGGTGAAAAACAGGGAGAGAGATAATAAATATTTAGAACATTATAAATGTCATCTTTTATTCTTTCTTAATTCTGAAAGGAAGCATAATCCCTGCTTGATGTGTAAACATGAGAAACTAATTTAAATGACTTAGAAGGGTTCTTTTATCATCCAAATATTGATTCAGAAATGTTTTAAACAGTATTGGCTATTTATTTAACAAACACAAGGAATTTAAACTCATAAAATGAGGTGATTATTTTTATATAGATATATTAAACAGTAAACATAATCACTCAATTTTTCTTCATTGTAACTATTCTCATTTTTCTCTCTTTTTAAAATTCAAATATTTATTGGTACATTATGAATACACATCATCATTGCATTCAACATTGAGAGTTTGTACCAGAATATGGCATGACTTGATTCTCATTTTTCTGATTTCCCCACTCGCCCTGCAACTCCCTACCCCCTATATACATAAGTTTTGTTTTCTTTTTTACTATTCTCATCTTTGACAGCAGAAAATACTCCAAATTGAATTCTTTTGCCATACCATTGATGCAAAGAACTCTAATTCCCACCAACACATTTCCAGTGAGAAGATCATTATTCAATTAACTACAATTGATTTTTGTCCCCAACATATCTTTTTTGTACTTTATGCCTTGATCAAATGTTGGAAAAAGATAAACGATTGGTTCAACAGTTAGCTAGAGCTGAACAGTGCTTTTTTATGATAGACTCTAACAACAACCTTTTTGCCCAGGCTTGGGTATTAAATCCATGCCTCAGTAAAGGCTGTTGCTGTATGAGAATAACACCAGTCTGCAGCATGGAGCTGGACCACTTTTGTTACCCAACTCATACTCAGCGCGCATCCGCCTTTGTGGCTTCTTACAGTATTTATGTAAAAGTTGACTTATAAATTAAGCACCATATATTAATTTAGTTCAGATGCACACACAAATACAGTTACATATTTTCTTAAAAGAAAGTAACCAAAACAAACTGAATTACTACTTTTTCTTTATTTTCAATAAGACTGATGCATATTTCAACACTTACGGGATGTGAGGGCTTGAATTTATGATTTTTCCGGTAGTGCTTCACATATAGGCCTGAAAGATAAAAGAAACATCTATCAGAATGAAATCTCTGGTAGGCAGCATGTGAGAACATATTTTTATACTAGGAGAAGTAATAGAAGGGAGAAGGAGAAATTCACTGAAATTCAAAGTGGCCAAACACAACAGGAAGTGGCCCTGTGCTCTTCTCATCCACTGAGGTGAATGTTCAAAAGGTCAGCTGCACCTTGACTGAGTCATCCAGTCATCAAAACCCGATCTAGCATGAAGCTGGCTGGTTAGCTTATCTGGTCACCATCACATCCACTCCAGCTCGATGGGTAAGACACCTGTGGGCAGTCATGGCAGCCAGTGGACCTAGAAAATCGAAGGCAACTTCCCTTGGAGGGGCATTTAATAGAAATTCTAATACATGTGCTCCCAGCTAATCAAAATATACACAATCAGAGAGCATAATTCTTGAAATCAATATGAGATGGAAGAATCTAAGTACAAGTACAATCATAATGTTTAAAAAATGAGTGTATAATTTAAAAACTTTTTTTTTTTTTAGTTTTTGTTTTATTTTGGGTTTTTTTTGGGGGGGGGCAGGGTCTCGCTTTTGTGGTTCAGGCTGGCCCTGAGCTCAGCCTCAAACTCACATCACAGCAATCCTCCTGCCTCTGCCTCCCGAGTGCTGGGATTACAGGCATGAGCCACCACGCCCGGCACTGTGGTATGTGGGTATGTGGTTCTGATTGCTAGCGGGCATGAGTCACTATGCCCGGCATTGTTGTACGTGGTTACAGGGATCAAACTCCAGTTTTTGCGCTTGCAAGGCAGACATCAGAACCACTGAGCTAAATCCCCGGACCCTTAAATCACCTTTAAAGCTAAAACTATTTTTGCTAAAATAAAGAGACAATGACTTGTTCTGACAGAGAAGGAAAAGATGGATGATTCTCAATCATTGAAAGCTGGTGCAACTTTGTAAATTATGGATGATTTTTTAAGGGGATTTCTCAGATTAACTATGATTATAACCAACTATGGATCATCCACTGAATTTACTATGTAATCCTAGAATAAAATATGTTGCTATAGTATTTTAAATTAAGGAAGATAAATCATTTTTTAAAAAGACAATCTGGCCCACAGAGAAGAAACAAAGAGGACCAAATTGATCAGCTGCTCTCTGTAATATCATTCCAGGCAAAGATCTTTCATTGTTCTGTTCTCTCAATGTGTGGAGACTTATGAATGAATAAGAAGATATTACTTCTGTTTGGGGGCCAATTTAACAACTGCAGGGAAGTCTTTTTCATATGCAGGCTGGGAATACTGCCCAATTCCCTGAAACTGCTGCTCCCAGACATTGTTATCAGCTCCCAGTGGTGCATTCAGTGGCACTAATCAACAATACAATAGAACTATCTACCTGGTAGCTCTCTTACAGGTAGAAGATGGATGAGGCTGAGGATTTAGCTCAGTGGTTCTGGAGCCTGTCTTGCAAGTGTAAGGGCCCAGGTTCAATCTCCAGTAACCACATACAACAATGCCAGGTGTGGTGACTCTTGCCCACCAGCAATCAGTATCACATACCACAATGCTGGGCACAGTGACTCTCGCCTGCAATCCCAGCACTTGGGAGGCAGAGGCAGGAGGATTACTATGTGTTTGAGGTTGAGCTCAGGGCCAGCCTGAACTACAAAATGAGACCCTGTCTCAAAAAAAAAATAAATAAATAAATAAATGGAGAAACATCTTTATGAACAATTGCTTCTCAAGTCATTTCAATATATGCCTAGAACAAACTAAGAACTCACCCACAGCTATTCCAATCGGGAGTATGAGGACACATAACCACCACAAGTTAGATCTGGAGCCTGCAATTTAGAACATTTGATATTTATATGAAAATGGGCAATCTTCAGTGTTAAACGAAGTACTATACTTTCACATAATAAAAAAACTAAATGGCTTTTGTTCATGTTTCATAGTGGGGATGAAAGGATGGGAATATTACTTTCTATAACGCATTTGGTATTGCTGGTTGGTGTACATTCCTCAATGATTCCAAGCTCACACCTGAAAAAAAAATAGAAAATTCAGAAAGCCTGGATAGATTGATTTATCATTTCACATTATGAATTAGGAATGACCTCGCTCCTCTTTCCATCCGTAATGAATATTTTCTTTTAAATATGTATAAATATGCATCTAAAGCTGGTATAAATTAATAAGAATATTAATGCTATGATAAAAAAATTTAATTCAAATCTTTATTGGTACAATATATATACACATCATGATTGCACTCAACAATGAGAATTTGTATCAGTATATGACACAACTTAATTCTCATTTTTCCCATAGCCTTACTCACCCTGCAACTCCCACCCCCTTATATCCATAAGATGTTTCTTTTCTTTTTGATTATCATCTCATTATTTTATTCCTTGTTATTTACCATTATATTCTATTTCCTTTTGAATATTTCCTATTTCACAATATATAATATACATTTTAGAACTCATTTACATCTTCATTTTCTCATGCCAGAGAAAAGATATGATGTTTATACATCTGTGACCTATTTATTTCACTTATAAGGATGTCCTGCAGGTACATCCATTTGAGTATGAATGACTCAATCTTATCATTTTTGTGGCAGAATAATGCTCCATTCTATTAAAGAACCACATCTTCTTTATCCAGTTTTCAGTTGATGGATATTTGGGTTTTTTCCAAGATTTTGCAAACTCGAACGGAGCTGCCATAAACATGGGTGCACATATGTCACTATGATAAGAATCTTTTATTTCTTTTGTATATGTACCTAGCAGAGGAATAGAAGGGTCAAATGGGACCTCTAATCCTAGTTTTTTGAGGAATCTTCACACTGATCTCCACAGTGGTTGTACGAGTCTACACCACCAACAACAGTTTCTTCTTCTTCGAAGCCTCACCAATATTTGTTGTTGGCTAATTCTGAGATAACAGCCATTCTTTGTGGAGTGAGATGAAATCTCAGTGTTGTTTTCATCTGCATCTCTCGAATGACTAGTGATGTTGAGCATTTCTTCATATACTTTTTAGTTGCTCTTACTTCTTCCTCTGAAAAGTGTCTGTTCATTTCTGATCCCATTTTTGAATTGGGTCTTTAAATTTGGGTTGTTAAGCTCCTTACATATTCTAGATAGTAACCTTTTGCCTGAGAAATGGCTGGTAAAGATTTTTTCCCATATTGTTGGCTGCCTTTTCGCTCTGCTAGTGGTTTCCTTTGCTGTGCACAAGCTTTTTAATAGGATTTGATACCACTTGTTGATTTCTTCTGTCAGTTCTTATACTATAGAAGTTATGTTCTTGAAGTCTTTCCCTAAACCAATGTCAATTAAGAAATTTCTTAAAGAGTGACTTAAAATATCAAGAGTAGAGGAAGGTGATAAAATACTAACATACAAGAGAAAATGAAATAGACACAAAAATGAACAAAAACTGGTAATAAATATACTGATCTCTTAAAACATCAAAGATTAAAGTAAATGATTTTTTATAGTAAAGTGCAAAGAACAATTTCAGAAATCTTAGAATATTAAAATGGTCTACCATAATTACTTCCCAGAATGTTACTTAGGAGAAGTAACTGGCTCACCTGACAAGCACCAGTTTGGCATCCAGTGGTGACTGGAACACTCAAGAGGCTTATGTAAGATTTTATTCAGGTAGCCAAACACAATAGTCAGATTCTCTTGAATTCATCATCTGTCTTGGCTGTTACATGACTATTGAGCTTGAGAAAATCAGCTAACCTTCCTAAATCTTTCAATTCATCAGTAATAGAGAGAAAATATTACCTACCTCAAAGAGTTTGAGTGATAAGAAATGATATCAAGATTTAAAAGTAACTGAAATCTTGTTCTTATTATTTGACTAGTTAGCCCCTCACCTTCACCTGTACCTGTTCTATTACTAACAGAGCCCTCTCAGGCACTTGGGGCTAAAAGAAAGAGGATTGGGCACCCTGTACAATTTAAGCATAAAGTCCCAAATTTTTAAACCCAGCACACAAATTCCCCAAATACTGTCAGGGTGGATTACAACTTTCAGAAGAGGCAAATTAATAGTAATCTTAAACATTATATTTATGCAAAGTAGTATCTTACCAAGCAAAAATTGTTTTTGATCAGACATTAGTCTGATCTCTGCAGAATATGCCAGATAGAACAAAATAAATATTATGTGGACTTTTGAATAGAAAAACCAAAGCTCAAAAAAGCTTCAAAATCTGCTCAAAGTAACACAAGGAGTCAAGAGAAAAGTGAGAGGCACAGTCAGGTTATCCAGCTTTGGGTCAAAACCAAGCTGTTGAGTGTAAAAGACAGGGGATTTGGTGATCTGGCCCTGCACTCTCCTCAGGCTTTCCTTCTCTAGGTGGTTCCTGTTTTACAGAACTTCTATTGACTTTTTTACAATGTCTGTCACCTTGGCTGAGGTCTCATTCCACCCACATGCACTTGGCTAGAAATGTTACCTCTTTCCTTCCTCAAGACTCAAGTCATGTGTCAGATTTCTCATATCCCCTGGCAGGGTTGAAAGATTTCCCTGATAACCCTATAACACCTTGGACATAGTTTCTTCTTATGTTTTCCACATGGTGTTGACTTGTAATCACTATTGCTTTTCTCACTGTCTTTATCTCTAGATCTTCACGATGGAACTGACTCATGCTCAGAATATAACTGTAGTGGCCAGATCAGTGTCAATTGCATAGAAAGTGTCATATTATGGCTCAGTGACTAAAAAGTTATCAACAACCTCAATACTGTCTGAATGAGTAAATGATCATCTAGTTGCTAAAGGAAAAACAAGACTAAATACTCACCCATCCCTAACTCTTGGTCAGTGTGGTGACAATATCTTTCAAGGTACACGGGGGTGGAGGAGTAATCAGTAAAAGACTCAAACTTACATGGTGCAGGGGTTGCAGTGTTCACAAACAGGTGTGTCGCAATAAAAGCCTGGTTTACATCTGCACTTGGTATCCTGGGTTTGAGTACAGTTTCTTTCCACTTCTAAGCCTGGAAAACCAGTTTGCAATCTCTTCAGGATAACAGCTATTTATACATGAACTATGAAAACAATGCCCAATAATGCATGGATTTCTGAGATCCCTACTTTTATCAATAGTCATATCACCATACTAATAGTTACATGAGTAATGTTTAATAGTAAAACAGGTAACACCAATTTGATGTGGCCAACAGTCCTTTAGCCGAGTTTTAGGAAAACAGACACCCTAGCAATTAAGATAACCCTCACGATTGCGTAGATGGCTGACCTGTTCCTTTTGGTCTCATTACTTACCCTCACTACTCAGAAATGTAGTCCACAAACCAGAAGCATCAGCTCCACCCAGAGCTTGTTCTAGTATCACATGCAAACCAAGGCCCACCACAAACTTAATCCGACCAAACCCTGAACTGCCCTGGGCTGGCATCTAAACGTCAGAATCATTATGGCTGTGTAGGGCAATTTTAATGCTCAGCCAAGATGGAAGAAGTTCACTACAGAGCCTGAATAAGGACAAGAAAAGATTTATGTCCATTGATTTCTGATGTTAATCAAAAGTAGAAATACTTCCATTCTTTCAGAGTACATTGAGATACACATGAAAATCTAGGTCCCCAAGTAGAATTGCCAGGACAAATCGATCCACAAAGAAGGAAGAACATCCTACCCATATGTTGCATTTCTCTCTGTGCCATCACCCAAGCACAAATTGAGGTTAAAATTAGTTTCTGTGGTTGTAGTTGGAGCTGATCCCCTCTCTTTCTAGGGCTGACACGTACTGATAATCATTTGAGCCTCCAATCTCTGCAGAACTGCCAATAATTGACCTTACAAATTGATTTCTACCAAACTATCATCACCAGCTTTGTCCAGCCCCTTCCTATGTCAGCACAACCATAGGGTAGGTACCAAGGACAAGTGGCATTGCAAAGGGTTCTTCTACATGAGGTACCACAATGAGGTTTTTGAAGCTGCATTTGAAGATACTCACCATGTCCTCTGTCACAAAAGGTACATCGTCTGCATTTGGTAGAATAATGCTCCTTGTCTGTGTACTCTTCCCCTTCTTTGCAGAACACACACTCTGGTTCACCTCCATGAGATTTGCAATCAGCAGCTTTCCTTTTGCCTGCCCAAGACACAGAGGAACAAGTCCTTGAAGGAAGATTGGCATATAATAACTTGGGACAGCTTTTTTAAAAATTCCAAAAATTGGGAATTTTTGGGAATGGATGTTAGGCTAATGATATATAATATAATTGGGAAGAATGCTATTATAAAAATAGTGTTAAGATCTAGGAAGCCTTCCAAGGTAAAAGTTAAGGGTACAGGCATGTACCTTAAAAAGTAATATAACTAACAATAGGGACACAGTTTTAAAAGATGGAAGGAGTTTAGAATGACAAAATGCACCAACTGAAGTACTTTGTACCAACAAAATTTTTTGGTGAAGGTATATATCCAGAGATATCCAGGCTGTCATTGGCTACTGAAATTATGCAATTAATTCACTTTGCTCTGATATCTGATTTTACTTTCTAAAGGCTAAAAATCCTAATAAGGGAGCAAATGAAGGAAAGAAAACAGTGGTTGACCAATGACCTTTGTCATGTCTTTATTAGCTATACAATTTTAATAAAGCACTTTGTCTTCCTCAGCCTAAATTTTCTCATGCTCGCTATGGAGATGTCTTCAAGTACTTCCCCCAGGGTTGCTACAGGAGCTGTGTACACCTCGCCTGGAGAATGCTCACAACTCCCTCTTCTATTTTCCTTCTGGGAACAGAATATGTTTTCAAGGGCATACATAAATATATTTATTTTAAAAATCATTATCAGATGTGTTATTTTAATCATTCAGTTTTAAATAATATTCATGTTGGATTTAATTTACTTTTAAAAATCAAGACATGGATGGGGTCAGGGCCCACCTGCCTTCATGCCAACTGCAGGAACACATCAGGGACATTCCAAGTAAAGAATACACAGCAGAGACGGCTGGAACCTCAGGCAATGCCATTAGATCCTGCGCACAGAGCCGGGGCCTGCCTGCCTCCACGTCAACTGCAGAAGTGATCCCATGGACACTGTAAAGGTGCACAGCCAAGCCTACCAGAATCCCAGGTGATGCCACTAGAAGCAGTGCACAGGGCTGGGCCTGCCTGCCTCCACACCGATTGCAAAAACGCACCAAGGGACACTGTATAGCTGCAGAGCTGAGCCTGCTGGAACCTTGGGCAGTGCCATTAGATGCTACGCACACGGCTGGGGCCTGCCTGCCTTCAAGCCGGCTGCACTGTGAACCCAGGGACATTCCTGGTAAAGGGTACTCAGCAGAGTCCACCAGAACCTCTGGTGGTACCAGTAGATGCTGGTGCACAGGACTAGGGCCTATTTGCCTACACACCAACCGCACTGAGCATGCCCAGGGACACGTTATGTAAAGATGTGCAGAGGAGACTGCTGAAATCTCAGGCATGGCCATTATATGTGTGCACACAGGGTTGGGCCTGCCTTCTCCATGCTGACTGCACTAAGCATGCCCAGGGACATTCCAGGTAAAAGATACACAGTGGAGACCACTTGAACCTCACACAGTGCATTTAGACTCAGAAGCACAGGCCTGGGGCTTGCCTGCCTCCATGCATTGAACATGACCAGTGACACACTAGGTAAACTAGGCACCACCAAATCCATGGGAACCTTGAGTAACACAAAACAGACACCAGCGCCTGGGGCTGGGGCACGTGAGCCTTCACTACACAAGGCTTTTCAACCAAGGTGATCTGTCCGTGGGGTTTGAGTGCTTTACATGGTGTGCCAGAACTAGAGTTGTCTGGGTCTCATTACAGACTCAAGAAGAACAACCCAGGAAAAACAGATATCTTAAAAGTCCTAAGTATTAGGAAGAAAGAGACTTGCAACAAACACCATCAGACAACACAGCAAGTATAAAGCCAAAAACAGCAGCAGCAACAAAAACTCAAGAGATAAGAAAACATTCAAAGTCTCAGATGCAAAGATCTTCACTTCAAGGCAACATAGGAGTAAAGGAAATGGAGAAGTCTGAACCTCAGTCACTAAGATTCTCTGAAATGGTGACCAAAGCATATCTAGTAAAATGGAAATCAGAACTGATCTCTGAGATAAAAACAGAGATATTGTACACAGTTAGCACTACAACCAGTAAAGCTAAAGAGGAAATCAGGGAGTTGATAGAATCTGAGATAGCAAAAGCAATGGAACCTTTTAAACACCTAAAGTAGACGTCCACAAAATCAAGAATGAAAGCAAAAGTTTGCATAATAGAATTAATATGTCAGGGCCTGGGGATATAGCTCAGTGGTTCCGGCGCCTGTCTTGCAAGTGCAAGGACCCGGGTTCGATCCCGAGTAACCACATAACAATACTGGGTGTGGAGACTCACCCCAGCAGCAACCAGTACCACATACCACAGTGCTGGGCGTAGTGCCTTATGCCTGTAATCCCAGCACTTGGGAGGCAGAGGCAGGAGAATTGCTGTGATGTGAGTTTGAGGCTGAGCTCAGGGCCAGCCTGAACTACAAAGCAAGACCCTGTCTCAAAAAACCTAAAAAAAAAAAAAAGAAGGAATATGGCAGAAGACCAGATTTCAGATCTAGAAGATAGGATCTCAGCTAATGAACAGGAAAGGCATAATTTACAGAAAATGGCAAGGGATAATAAGAAATCAATCCAATGACTTCTAGATGATTCAAAGGAGAATAACATAAGATTGATTGGAGTCACTGAGGAAGCAGGAGACAATAAAAAAGACCAAAAAAAAAAAAAAAAAAAAAAAAAAAAAAAAAAAAAAAAAAAAAAAAAAAAAAAAAAAAAAAAAAAAAAAAAAAAAAAAAAAAAAAAAAAAAAAAAAAAAAAAAAAAAAAAAAAAAAAAAAAAAAAAAAAAAAAAAAAAAAAAAAAAAAAAAAAAAAAAAAAAAAAAAAAAAAAAAAAAAAAAAAAAAAAAAAAA
>PVIR01001068.1:0-48746 GCA_004026965.1 Petromus typicus | reverse complement strand
CCACTATTCACAGAGATAATGGCAGAAAACTTTACAGGAAAAGGAAAAGAATTGGACATACAAATATAGGAAGCATAAAGAACTCTACATGGCTGCAACATGAAAAAATCTACACTTAGGCATATAATTATAAAAGTTCCAGATATCAAAAAAAAGAACGAAACACTCAAAGCAACCAGAGAGAAGAAAAACAATTATATACCAAGGGAAGCCCATCAAGATCACAGCAGACTTTTCAACCCGAACACTCAGAGAAGAGCCTGGAGTGAAGTGTTTCAAGTCTTGAAGGAAAAAAACTTCAACCCCAGACTGATGTGTCCTGCAAAACTATCCTTCAAAATAGATGGGAAAACAAGATTCTTCCATGACAAAGAACTTCACAAATATAAAACCTGCATTTCAAATATTTCAAACAATATCTTGCAGAAAAATAGTGAAAGTTATAAACGCATGAGACCTAATAGTCAATCCATTGGGCCAAACAGGAAACTGATGGGAAAAAGGTAAGAGAAGAATAACAGAGCCAAGAATAGGAAAACATGACAGCACTAAATCTGCCTATATCAGTTATAACTATTAATGTCAGTGGACTCAATTCTCCAATTAAGAGACACAGACTGGTAGAATAAATCAAGAAGCAAGATCCTACAACCTGCTGTATGCAAGAAGCACACCTAAATGAGAAAAAAAAAAGCCATCAACTGAAAGTAAAGGGATGGAAAACCATTCTCCATGTGACAGGAAACAGCAAAAAAGCAAGAGTAGAGATCTTATCTGCTCAAGCCAAAATTGATCAAGAGAGACAAAGAAGGACACTATCTTATCATATAGGGAAAATTCCAAGAAAAAGAAATAACAATCCTGAATATTTGTGCAATAAATTCTAATATACCCAACTATATAAAGCGAACATTAATGGACATAAAAAACCAGATAAACAACAATACGATAATAGTAGGGGACTTCAATACCCCTCTATCAAAAAGAGACAGATCAAATGGACAGAAAATCAAGAAGGAAATACTTGAGCTAAACCAACTCTTCAGCAAATGGGCTTAATAAATTCCTGCAGAGTATTTCTCCCCAGAAAGTCAGAATTTACATTCTTCTCAGCTGCTCATGGATCATTCTCTAAAATAGACCACATGCTAGTTCATAAAACAGGTTTAAGTGAATGCAAAGGAATTGAAGTTATGCCCTATACACTGTCAGATCACAGTGCCCTGAAACTGGAGCTGAATAGCAAAAAAAAATTCCAGGACCCTCACAAACACATGGAAACAGTCTGCTGACCAACCGATGGGTCAGAAGAAATAAAAGAAGAAATTTAACAGTTCTTACAATTAAACGATAATGCTAGTACAACATATAGAAATTTATAGGACATAATGAAAGCAGTTCTACGAGGAAAATTCATAACAGTGAATGCCTATATCCAGAAAACAGAGCAAGCTCAAATAAGCAATCTAATGCTGAACCTCAAGTAACCAGAAAAAGGGGGTAAGACAAACCCAAAGCTTGTACTAGGCAAAAAGTTGTAAGGATCAGAGCAGAACTTAATGCAATGAAAACTAAGAGAATCATACAAAACATCAGTGAGTTGGAGAGTTGGTTCTTCAAAAGGATAAACAAGATTCACAGACTTTTAGCCAACCTTCTCAAACAAAGGAAGGAAAAGGCTCACATCCATGCTCTTAGGAATGAAAAGGGGAAAAGTGACTACCGAACTAGAGGAAGTCCAGGAGATAATGAACACCTACTCTGAAAATCTGTACTTCAATAAAATGGAAAACATAAAAGAAATGGGTAGATATCTAGACACATATGAACTTCCAGAGTTGAATGAAGAAGATATAGACATGTTACACACTCCAGTATCAATCTGTGAAATTGAAAATGTAATTTAAAACCTGCCAACAAAGAAAAAGCACAGGTCCTGATGGCTTTACTGCTGAATTCTACAATTTTTTTTTTTTTTTTTGAGACAGGGTCTCTCTTCCTAGTTCAGGCTGGCCCTGAGCTAAACCTCAAACTCACATCACAGCAATCCTCCTGCCTCTGTCTCCCGAATTCTGGAATGACAGATGTGAGCCAACACGCCCAACACTGTGGTATGTGTTTCTGATTGCTGGTGGGCAGAGTCTCCACACCCAGTATTGTTGTATCAGGTTACTGGGGATCAAACCTGGGCCATTGCACTTGCAAGCAGGCACTGGAACCACTGAAATAAATCCCTGGCCCCTACAAAACTTTTAAAGAAGAGTTAGTGCCACTACTTCTCAAATTCCTTATAGAAATTGAAAGGGAAGCAGTACTCCCAAATTCATTTCTGGAAGCAACCATTACCTTGATTCCAAAAGCAGAGAAAGACACAACCAAAAAAGAGAACTACAGGCCAATGTCCCTAATGAACATTAATGCAAAAATCCTCAGTAAGATACTGGCAAACAAAGTACAGAAAATCATCAAGTAGATCATACACCTGAGCAAGTTGGATTCATCCCAGGGATATAAAGAAATTTATACATACATATATGTACATATATGTATGTATAAAGAAATTTCAACATACATAAATCAATAAATATAATACAGACTCAAGGATAAAAACCATTTAGCTATATCAGTTGATGCAGAAAAAGTGTTTGACAAAATATAATACCCATTCATGATCAAAACCCTACAGAAAATTGGTATAGATAGACTCTATCTCAACTAATAAAAGCTATCTATGAGAAACAAACAGCCAGCATCATACTAAATAGTCAAAAACTGAAGCTTTTCACACTAAGATCAAGAAGAAGACAAAGATGTCCACTCTCACCACTTCTGTTCAGTACAGTCCTGGAAACATTAGCCACAGTAATTAGGCAAGAGAAAAAAATAAAAGGAATAAAGATAGGAAAGGAAGAAGTTAAACTGTCATTATTTGCTGATGACATGATACTCTATCTAGAGGATCCTAAAAACCCATCCAAAAAATTGCTGGACTTAATCACCAAATTTAGTAGTGTAGCTGGATACAAGGTCAATGCCCAAAAATCAACAGTATTTGCATACACAAACAACAGACCCACTGAGATAGAATTTGGAAAGTCAATCCCTTTCATAATTGCACCCCCAAAATGAAATATATAGGAATCAATCTAAAAAAAGTGAAAGAACTCTCTTCTGAAAACTGCAGCACTCTGAAAAAGGAGATAGAAGAAGATATCAGAAAATGGAAAGACATAACTTGCTCCTGGGTAGGAAGAACCAATATTGTCAAAATGGCTATACTTCCACAACTACTATATAGATTAAATGTAATCCCTATTGAAATCCCAACAGCATATTTCACAGATCTAGAGAAAAAAATCCAAACATTTATTTGGAACCACAAAAGATCTAGAATTGTGAAAGTAATTCTAAGCAACAGAGACATGGTGGGGGGTATTAGAATCCCCAGCCTGAAACTGTATTATAAAGCCACTGTGATAAAAACTGCATGGTACCGGCAAAGTAACAGATCTGAAGATTGGTAGGGTAGATTAGAAGACTCAGGAACAACTCCAGATACACTGAATCACCTCATCTTTGACAAAGGAGCCAAAAATCTTCAATGGAAGAGAGACATCCTCTTTAACAAATGGTGCTGTAAAAACAGGGCTTTATTCTGCCAAAGACTAAAGCTAGACCTTTCTCTTTCAGTGTACCAAGCTAAAATCAAAGTGGATTAGAGACCCAAATATTAAAATAGACACACTAAACCTGCTGCAAAACAGGTTAGATAAAACTTCTGAAGACATTGGCTTAGGGAAAGACTTCATGCACAAAAACCCTACAGCACAAGAATTGGCAGAAGAAATCAACAGATGGTATCTCATTCTATTAAAAAGCTTTTGCACAGCAAAGAAAACCACCAACAGAGCAAAAAGGCAACCAACAATATGGGAAAGAATCTTTACCAGCTGTTTCTCAAAGAGTTACTATCTAGAATATATAAAGATCTTTAAAAAAAATCAGCTCACTCAAATTTAAAGACTAAATTCAAAAATGGGCATCTGAAATGAACAGATACTTTTCAGAGGAAGAAGTAAGAGGAGCTAAGAAGTATACGAAGAAATGCTCAAAATCACTAGTCTTTCGAGAGATACAGATGAAAACAACACTGAAATTTCATTTGACTCTACAAAGAATGGCTGCTATCTCAAAATTAGCCGTCAATAAATGTTAGCAAGGCTGTGGAAAAGAAAAAATCCTTTCCCACTTTTGGTGGGAGTGTAAACTCATGCAACCTCTGTGAAAATCAGTGTGTAGATTCCTCAAAAAGCTAGGATTGGAGGTCTCATTTGACCTAGCCATTGCTCTGTGAGGCATATACACAAAAGAATTAAAAGATTTATATCGCAGCAACATATGTGCATCCATGTTTATAGCAGGTCAGTTTTTTTTTTTTTTTTTTTTTTTTTTTAGGTTTTTTGAGGCAGGGTCTCGCTTTGTGGTTCAGGCTGGCCCTGAGCTCAGCCTCCAACTCACATCACAGCAATCCTCCTGCCTCTCCCTCCCGAGTGCTGGGATGACAGGCGTGAGCCACCACGCCCGGCACTGTGGTATGTGGTACTGGTTGCTGCTGGGCGTGAGTCTCCTGTCAGTTTTTGATTGCTAAATCTTGGAAACAACCAAAATGTCCATCAACTGGAGACTGGATAGAGAAGATGTGGTTCTTTTATGGAATGGAGTTTTATTCTGCCATTAAAAATGATAAGATTGAGTCATTCATACTTAAATGGATGTACCCTCAGGATAGTCTCTTAACTGAAATAAATAGGTCACATATGTATAAATATCATATCTTTTCTCTGGTATGAGAAAATGAAGATATAAATGACTTCTAATATTTATAGTAGACATTGTGATATAGAAAACATTTAAAAGGAAATAGGGTGTAGGGGTAAATAAGGGAAAAAAGAATGCGATAGTAATTTAAAAAAGGAAACAAAGCATATGTATATAGGGATGGGGGTTGCAGGGTGGGTGGTGGATAGGAAAAATGAGAATCAAGTCATGTCATGTTCTGGTATAAACTCTAAATGTTGTATACGATGATGATGTGTATTCATAATGTACCAATAAAGACTTGAATTTAGGGCTGGGGAGTTAGCTCAGTGGTTCCAGCGCCTGTCTTGCAAGCTCAAGGACCCGGGTTCGATCTTCAGTAACCACATACAATACTGGGTGTGGAGACTCATGCCCAGGAGCAACCAGTACCACACACCACAGTGCCGGGCGTGGTGGCTCACGCCTGTAATCCCAGCACTCAGGAGGCAGAGGCAGGAGGATTGCTGTGATGTGAGTTTGAGGCTGAGCTCAGGGCCAGCCTGAACCACAAAAGCTAGACCCTGTCTCAAAAAACCTAAAAAAAAAAGACTTGAATTTTTAAAAAATCAAATAAGTCACTCTATTGCTATCACTAAGAATTACAGAATTTCTTCTAGAAAATTCACATATTTAACAAGTGATTATAAAGGTCTACTGTATTTTTTATGTATATGAATTTCTTTTTTTTTTTTAAATAATCTTTATTGGTACATTAAATATACACATCATGATTGCACTCCATAATGGGGATTTGTACCAGTATAAGACACAACTTAATTCTCATTTTTTCCCATTATGTATATGAATTTCTTAATCATCTAATTCATTCTTTTGTTGATAACATTTACTAAATAAACAAATAATGAAATTTGTATATATGGATGATATTTTAAAAACAAGGATGAAGATAATTTGTCAATAGAAAATCTGAACAAATGATGAAAATCCAGAAGCAAATTCAAACATAGATACCAAGGCTACATAATATTATAGCAGGATTTTTTTTTTTTTTTAAGATAGAGTCTCATTATGTAGCCCAGGCGAGCCTTGGACTCACAGCAATCCTCCTGCCTCTGCCTCCCGAGTGTCAGGATTACAGGCATGAACAATCATGCCTGGCGCTGTTGTATGTGGTACTGATTGCTGGTGGGCATGAGTCACCATGCCCAGCATTGTTGTATGTGGATACCGGGGATTGAACCTGGGCCTTTGAGTTTGCAAGTCAGGTGCTGGAACCACTAAGTTAAATCCCGGGCCCCATAATAGTGATTTAAAGAAAATAAAGCAAAAGAACAATCTTATTTCTTGCTAGTGGTCTTGTACTGGTTTTCAAATGAATCAACATTTTTAAAGAACTACCATGCAGAATATGTTTAATACCAATATACAGCATGAGAGAGATACAGTAAAGGAGCAGATTATTTTTTTCTGAAATATACAACCTAAGTTAATTAAAATATGAAAACCAAATATTGTTTTCTTGAAAATAAATTTTTTACATTACTTTCTTAAGATACTTTCTTAAGATTACTTTCTTAAGGACCCAAGTTCAATCCCCCTAACCACATACCATACTGGGCGTGGAGACTCACCCCAGCAGCAATCAGTACCACATACCACAATGCCGGGCATGGTGGCTCACGCCTGTAATCCCAGCACTCAGGAGGCAGAGGCAGGAGGATTGCTGTGATGTGAGTTT
This sequence comes from Petromus typicus, assembly GCA_004026965.1. NCBI lineage: Eukaryota > Metazoa > Chordata > Mammalia > Rodentia > Petromuridae > Petromus > Petromus typicus. The sequence goes on along the minus strand of PVIR01001068.1, from coordinate 42,187 downwards.
GAGACTGAGCTCAGAGCCAGCTTGAACTACAAAGCAAGACCCTGTTTCAAAAAACCTAAAAAAAAAAAATTTGGAATAGAAGAAAATATTAAAATACATATCAAATATCTTGAGATATTTATTTCTTATTATTTTGTCACAGTGATAAGAATACATACACATATACAGATGTATACATATGAGTATATGTATATACAGATATATAGAGAGATAGAAAGATACAGATATATAGTGTATGCACTATACTGTAGAATCCCTACTGAATGTAGTGATATGGTGAAGATGTTTTAGTAATCAAAATTCAGTTCATGTGCAGAACTACTGAAAGAACTGCCTTTTACACTGTTTTAAAGAAGAATAATTATTGAAGATTATGCTAGAAACATATAAGCAACTTTGCTACACTGTAACCTCGATCGGTACACACTAGCCCAGCCTTTGACTACTAAAGAATTCACCTAAACAATCCCACATTACTAGCTATCACAACGAAATGCCATGCATACAATACTTCTTTATAATTTTCTCTAGGCATTTTCCTATAAATCAGTTATGATTTCAGTATGTATAAATGTTTTCAAGGCTTTGATTCACATCTAAGTTTCTTTTGTAAAAATATATAATCATTTTCATCGTTATAGTGGTATATGAGAATTCTTATTTCATATGTAAATTCACTAAGGATGAGATCAATTCTTAAATGAAAATAGGAAAGTAATTTTTTAAAAGTTCAAACAAATTCTGTTTTAGACCTTAAATATATAGACAAAGATTTCAATTCATAGGGCAAGAACTACTTGGAAAGTCATTTAAAAACAAAAAACAAGAAGCCCTTCTCTATCCCTGTAAGTAAAAGTGTAAGTGGAAAGTGTTTATGTTATAGGAGATTCTCCCATAAAGTTTATTAAAGTCTGAGCAGGAGATCAAGGGGGATCAGTGAAGTCTTTTTACACACATAACTCAGGCTTGGTTCCTTACACTGCAGGCTAGCAGGCTGGGAGGCCAAGATGAAACTACCTGAAGTCCCTTTTGGGTCTGTGAATCAACTGCATAAATATATGAACCCATGCATTATTTCCTTTCTCTCCCTTTCTTTACAAACAAGTTGAAAGAGATCTACAAACTATGCAACAGTAATAAATTCCATTGGAAATAAAAGTTTGCACAATTGTATTTTTCTTAGTTTCTAATCTCAAAATACTGATTTTTAAAAAAAAATGTTGGTTTCTGTCCATTACTTTTCTAGATCATCTAGCTATTCAGCTGCAAAATGCAAAAATAATTTTCAGGCTTCAGTGCAAGGACAAACAGCTTTCTCTAAGACTTGACTGAGAAGAGTGGCTTAGACTCATCCTTGATGGTATAAGTCCTTTTCTTTCAGGGCACGACTTTTATTTTGATATATTCAAGTCGGTTTCGAGATGACAAACTTTAATACCCAGAAGTGAGTCTCTTTCTTGCTTATGAGAAATGGAGTTAAACAGACAAATCTTCCCATTTCAGAGGTACATGTCATTTGGAAATTATACTTATTCATAATTACATCAAGCAATACGACAAAGGTTAATAAAACTCCTCTTTCTACAACAAATGCACAGTTGTTCTTCTAGTAATAGTGTATACTATAGAACAACCAAAAGCAATAAAAATATTAAATTTATTATTGTGTATGCAATTCCTCATCCTGATTCTTATTCTGGATGTTTTGTGTAACCTACCCGGGGGACAGGGCTGGCAGCAGAACTGGCCCCCATGATGCAAGCCTTCTGCGCATGGGGCCTCTCTTTTAGCAACTTTCCTCCTCAATTCCAATGCTTCAGAGTTGGTGTCCGTCACTGGAGCATTAACAGTTTCAGACAACAGCCCTGCAACAACGGCAAATACCTGTAAAAACAAAGCACAAGAGGAATTTTATTGATTTCTACACAGGAAACTTGGAAAACACATGTCACCTGCCCAGAGTGATTACATGCTGTGCATAGGCAGCCATTGCAGTGGCTTCTTCCTGAGCAGACTCATTGCCCAGGCAGAGCAGATCACCTGCACAGCAGGTGGAAGAGTCACCCTGGAACCAGCACTGCACATGGCGGGAGCCAGCATTCTGCTCAAAGCCTCGCTGGTTTCCACCTCCTGCTCCATATCAAGGGATGAACATACTTCAGTTCTCTAAGTCTCGGTTTCTTTCTCTACACTGTAGTTCTGTTGTGAAGATTAAATACTAGGCAGGAGGATTCATCCTTGTTTTTAAAATATCATCTATATATATAAATTTCATTATTTGTTTATTTAGTAAATGTTATCAACAAAAGAATGAATTAGATGATTAAGAAATTCACATACATAAAAAATACAGTAGACCTTTATAATCATTTGTTAAATATGTGAATTTTCTAGAAGAAATTCTGTAATTCTTAGTGATAGCAATAGAGTGACTTATTTGATTTTTTTTTTAAATTCAAGTCTTTTTTTTTTTTAGGTTTTTTGAGACAGGGTCTAGTTTTTGTGGTTCAGGCTGGCCCTGAGCTCAGCCTCAAACTCACATCACAGCAATCCTCCTGCCTCTGAACAGTACTAGGTACCTAATAAATAGTTGTCCTACAGAGTACTAATAGTTGATATCGTAAAGGTCCAGTGAGAGGCAGTAGGATGGAGTAAGAAAAATGTAAAAACAACAACAACAAAAATCTGTGGTTAGAATCTTAATTTTGCTACCAACACTGTAACTATAAGAGAGACATAGAGCCACCACTCTGACCCTTCATTTCTTCATCTGCTAATTGAGAATAATATTTTTTATACTTAAGCCCTATTATAAGGATTTGAAAATGGTAATTTTTATCAAACCCGAGCTTCCAGCATGCCTCGCTCCCCCTTTTGGATATACAAATCATAGAATCAACAATTCTTATTAAATTTTCAGTATTATCCAAGCACAATAAATAGCGCATTAAATTGCACAGGAATTTCTTCTAGGAAAAATGGACTTTTTCTTAGAAAGAACAAATCTTTAATGTACTTTGGATTCTTTTCTACAGAAAAACTACAAGTGACGTCGTATCAACTTTGTTTCAGCTAGGTATAAAATGGAGTCGCTTAAGAAAATGAACAAAATGCAAACAAAAAGTCTAGACACCTTTGGATGTAACCCCTGGCTGATTCCCTTGGTTGGCTTTCCTAAGTATTTTTATTTTTGCAAAGGTAAATTAAAATAATCATCCATAGAATGGTAATGTAAATTGTATCACCAGTCATCACATTTTTAAGGCATTTGGTCTGAATTTTGTTTATTCAAGGCATTTTTATAGTTTTCCTGGTATGTCTTGATTTTTTAATCCCTCCAATATGTATACAGTTCAGCTATAACACTGTTATCTGATAAATCAGGAAAAGCAAGCATCCCTCATATATAAGTCATGGCCACAGAAGTCCCCACTTCCTTCTCAGCTTCCCTCTTTGTCACTGAGGCTGGTTATCTCAGGACACCAGGCCCTATAACAAGGAAGGAGGGGTAAGTGATATAGTGATCCATTTTCCTCCTACAAGGGAAATGTCTTGAGTTTTAAGATGTATTTCTAATATCAAGAATGACAAGAGAAAAATTAACATCAAAATACCAAGAAAGCACTTGTTTTGTCCATGGTAGATCCCTAGCCAGATGTAAAGCTAAAGCCTGTTTACATGTCCTGATTCCTATTGTGACTGTCTTTCCTTGACACCCAGAAAAGGATTAATTTAGCATACAGTTTAGTTCACGTTCTACCGAGAACAATTCCATGTAAGGAACAACTGACCTGATACACAGATGAGGAGACCTGTGAATGAACACGTCAGCTTCGCTGCCAAACAAGAGCCAGTGCAACCCAACAGATAATCCTAGAGCCAAGTTCAAAGCATACAAAGATGACGAACATAATTGTGATGGGAAATGAGTAGCACATTTCCAAAAGCAGAATCCCAGACCTCGTGCACTCTAGTTGAGCACTCTGCTACTAAGCTGTGTCTCCACCTCTTGGTTCTTGCTTTTTAAAATACACTCAAATCTGCTATTTTCTCTAATGAACAACAAAACATAGTTTTTAACAAAGTATCGTTATTGGCATCCGTTTCTCTTTTCATGGTAACAGTTCTCATTTCTCTGTCTGCAGCAAAAAGTCATGACATCATATTGTTAATATTCATCTTTTTTATGCCAGGGGATCAACTGTAGTGAATGCTAATAGAACTGGGTGCTCTGGAAGCAGTAGTTTGATTGGAAGTATAATGAAAGGTTAATTGCTAAGGTAGAATAGTGAAAGTTGCTCATATTTTAGGATCTTTTACTCTAGAACTTCCTCAAAGCTCTATTTGTCAGTGAAGAATTAATTACACTATTTAGCATTCCAGACATCACCATTCCATGAAAATCCTTGACCCCACTGTCACCGCTTATGTTTAGATATCATCTCAAAGTCTGATGTGAGTCTGAACAAGATAAAAGGGGCAGAAAGACGCTGTTAAGGTCTCTTGTTGCTTCTGTTACTATGTGGGTGTCATGAACTGTTTCTCCTCTGTGGTGCCCTCTGTCATGTACCACCCTGCTTTGGAGCTAGCTGACTATGGACTGAAACCTCTACAAATTATGAGCCAAATAAACTTCTTCCCCTTTAACTTTGGGTGCAAGGTATTTTGCCTCAGCAATAATATAGAAATAACTAAGACATGACACCGGGGGGGGGGGGGTAACACATGTACCTTAATGTCAGGGAAGTCTAGGCAGGAAAATTGCAAATTGAGCCCAGCCCAGGCAACTTAGAAACTTAGTAGCGGGTGCCAGAGATTTAGCTCAGTGGTTCTGGCGCCTGTGTTGCAAGAGCAAGGACCCAGATTTGATCCCCAGTTAACCACATACAATACTGGATGTGGAGACTGATGCCCAGCAGCAATTAGTACCACACACCACAGTGCTGGGTGTGGTGGCTCTCGCCTGTAATTTCAGTACTTGGGAGGCAGAAGCAGGAGGATTGCTGTGATGTGAGTTTGAGGCTGAGCTCAGGGCCAGCCTGAAGTACAAAGCGAGATCCTGTCTCAAAAAAAAAAAAAAGAAACTTAGTAGGATCTTATCACAAAATTAAAAAAAAAAAAACATTTCTTTTTCTTTTAGAGAGATAGGGATATAGCTCAGTGTGAAGGCCCTGAGTTCAATCTTCAGTACTGAAAAACAAAAACAAAAATAGTTAGTGGTTAGATACTTGGTTTCCTTCTCTTTTAATTCTGGTGTCTCATCAGAAATAAGAGAACTATACAGATTTAAGCTCAAGAAATATGATGTACAGGGATCGGGCCCAAAATGAAGTCAAAAGCACTTCAGGTGAGCGTGTGTCCTCCTTGGTGAAAAAGCAGTGTCCTCCTTGGTATGCAAATTTCAGCCAATCTCTGGGAGACAGTCTTGTGAGCAAGTCCAGGATTCCCAGTTCAAATGGTCAGAGACTCAGGGAGCAGCACACCCATATTCGTGGATTGTTGCTATTAGTGCTATTAGTCCAGAGTAACATCTCAGGGGCTAAAGTAAACTAACCCCACTGAGACTTCTGTTATAAGTCACTCCAAAAATAATATGACAATTGATCCTGTGGGATGATCTAGGATTTGCTCAGGAAATGAAACAAAAAGCATTTTTTTGTCTTTTCTTACTGACGCTCAAGACAAACAGGAAAAGACTTACAAAGCAGCACACACACACAGAGGTGCTGGACGGTTACAAATGTCCGCCCTTCAAATGGCAAGAATGAGTAGCCTGATGCCTGGCAGTCAGTGAGGTTTTCAGTACTGAGCATCACGCTGGCTGCACAGGGATGTGGCGTCCTGGTGAGGCAGCAGCAGGCACTAAGCAGTCACAGTGAGGAGGTTTCACTTCTATCCAAAGCCCACAAAACAGCTGCTGCAGTAGGACCTCACACAGAATGCTCAGCTACTGCAGAAAAGGCCTCTCCTGAAAAGGGACTTTTTAGCAGTGATCCAGACCACCCAACAGCAGAGGGTTAAGAACTGAAGAAATGGAAGAGAAATAAAAGAAAGGTATTCCAAGGAAAAAATGCCTCAGCAGGAAATTATCTTATTTTCTTTCTTTCTTTCTTTCTTTCTTTCTTTCTTTCTTTCTTTCTTTCTTTCTTTCTTCCTTCCTTTCTTTTCTTTCTCTCTTTCTTTCTCTCTTCTTTCTTTCTTTCTGTCTTCCTTTCTCTTTCTCTTTCTTTTATCCCTCCTTTCCTCCCTCCCTCCCTCTCTCTCTCTTTTACAGCCAGGGCCTGAGTGTGTGGTTCAGTCCTCCAGCTCAAAGCGTCACCAAGGCTGGCCTCACCCTCCTGGCCACGGCTTCCAGTGCTGGGATTATAGCCGTGTGCCACCACCTCTAGCTGGGAAATTGTCTTCTGTACACTGACAGTTTAATAATCTTTACTTCTGTTTGCAGAGATTATGATTCATTTTGTTTTGCTGAACTTGTTTGTTTTATTTTCTCCAATGTGTTTTCCCCACTATATTATAATAGAAATCAAAAGTTAGAAATTTACCAGTCACAGAATTGTGTTATGTCTAAATACCTGGATTGATTTATCATTTGTATTATTTTTTCAAAGAAGATTAAAAATCTGGATAACAGTAAATCTATAATAACTGTTTATTTAGTATGTGAAAGGCAATTCTAAATATTTGAATCAGCATTATTTAATCTTTCATAGATATAAAATACATATCACATCTGTGTAGATATATTTTGTGTGTACACAGTATAGGGGAACTGGGAATAGAACCCAGGAACTTTGCATTGAACTATCTTCAGCCCTTTCTAAAAAGTTTATTTTGTTTGCTTACTTTGAAACAGGCTCTCATTAATTCACTAAGTTGCCACACTGATTCATCCTCCTGTTTCAGCCTCCCAGGATACTAGAATTATGGGCATATGCCAGAATACCTAGCCATATAATTTTTGTTTATTTGTTTGTTTTCTAGGTTTTTTTGGCAGTCATCTAATTTTACTAAATCAAATATAAATATTAACCTTTGCTTAACTGAACACATGTCCTCAAACTGGTATGATCAGAGCTATTTATTTCACTTTAATCCATTAATACTATGACTCATTCATAATAGCAGTACTGTTTAATAGTGAAGAAAATTATTTTATTTTTGAAGAAAAATTATAAGACATAAGGTTGTGTCATACTAGAGGGACCAGGTTAACAAAAGAAATTGAAAGCTTGGTTGTACAAATCACATCAAATGTAACAACAGTTTGAGGTTAAGTCATAACTCTAGTGAGTTGAGGTTTATTTTTTCTCAGTACTTTCAGAAAAAAAAAAACCTTATTAATCACACCGCATGGATCCCTAGGTGAAAATCCAACACTCCAGTTGCTAGGCCTCAAATGAAACCATAAGACAAACAAAAAGTACTTTACACTTTAGCATTCCTACTGTTATCAAACTGTAAATAAATACATTATTTGAAACTTTCTTTTATCTGTAGAAAGGCTGACTTTCTTGCATGGTTTTTAAACTGACTGAAAAAAAAAATTGAATTCATGCAATATCGTTTAGTTACCTATGGAGGCTACAGGAAGCAGGAGTGGAGAAAATATTCATATATAGTATAAGTTCCAGAAGGTTTTTTTTAGAATATCAGGAATATTATTCTATATTTGAATCCTATGCTTTAAAAAATACCTTATAAGAGCATAGTAGTTCCACTAATACACAAGTATAATAAAATAAAGTACTTAATTTAAAAGTCTTTTAAAGCATGCCAATGCTTGAACGGCAGATGTCTCAAATTGAAAGCGAACATGTTGACGCCTGACTCTGAACTCTGAACAGGCTGATGAGACCATGTGAGTTATAAAGTTTTGGGGTAAAGTCTGTCTCTTCACCCACTACACAAATCTTCCTTCAGAATTCGGCTAAGAGATGACAGAAGACACAGGACACTTGGGTGAAAGGTATAAACAAAAAGTGAGAAATCGAAAAGAAAAAGCTGCCACCAGCAAAGGCTCCACCTAGTTCTTAAGATCATCAATATTTGAATCGAACTTTGGTATCTCATTGTAGAGAGCAGTTTAGGCAAGAAAGAATGTGAAAGATGACATAAACCAAGCCCTTTCTCTGATGGAAGAACAGTGTTTGAAATCAGCGAAGTGCCTGGTCCAAGGTGCCTTGCAAGCTCTGGAGAGTCCCCACTGTTGTGGGCTGCATTGTGCCCCACCCCCCCAAATCCACATGGTGATGTCCTACACCCCAGATCCTCAACACTCCAGGTCCTCAACACCCCAGACCCTCAACATGGAGCTGCATTTGCATCACAGAGCTGATGAAGTTAAGAATGGCAATAGGGTGAGCCCAGCCCAAAATGCCTGGCGACTTGTTAAAAGGAAATGTGAACACACAGGCAGGTGACAACCAAAAGATCCTAGAAGAAACAGGCCATCTGGAAACCAAGGAAAGAAGCCTGAGCCAAATTTTTCATTCACAGCCTCGGAGAACTCAGTACGCTAACAGCTTGATCACAGGCCTCAGAGCCCAGAGCTGCCAGGAAATGTTCCTCATTGTTTATGAGCCATCCTGTGGTGCACACTGAGGCCACAGCCCTGCGTTCCCTTGGAAGCTTGACTGCAGGAGGTTAGCGAGAGGAACACACTGCGTCCTACTTGGCAGAGTCCAACGATTTCTCCTCTTGCGTGTTTCTGAGCTAAACAGAGAAAAGGATTTCCCCTGCTCCTTAAGAATAAAACCATCAGGGCCTTTACGCTTCGGATCTACTTCTTCCCAGATGTTTCCACCCTGCGAGGCTGGACTGAAATCACACCCTCCTCCACCACAAAAAGCAAATGAAGCAAGAGGTGAAGTTCCGTTGTCTAATTTTGCTTGTTTACTGATTAGACTTTTAGTTACTTATTAATATTTGAGGGGAAAACGATCCTAAAAAAGCACCAAACTGGGTTTGAGTCAGGAAGATTTTAACAGATCCCCAAATAGATTTGTGATTTAGAAAAAAAAAAAAAGAAGAAGAAGAAGAAACAGTAAAGTCATCTTATGTTACTATATTATTGAAAAGCTGTAATAAAAAATAATTTTTTCTATGTGAAAGGGATAAGTGAAATTCCATTCATCTCATGCCCAGACATATAAATAAAAATGCAAAAGCTAATCTTATCTCAGGCACATGCTTTCATTTTAAAAGCCATTTTGGGAAAGGCCAAAAGAGAGACAGTTGAGGCAGCTGGAGTTAGATCCATGACTGATCGAGTAATAAAACAAAGCAAAGAAGTTTATAAAATTTACATCTGGGATGAGATTCTTGAGTCTAATACTAGAGTTAGAAAGTTCACTGTTAAAATCTAGACAGATGTTGGAATCGTACACTAATGCATTAAAACCCGTAATTATGCAATGGTGATTGTTTGAAAAGAATGATTAGGCCCACTACAGACCCAGGACTCAGGGTTTCTGAGAACAGGGCCCTCCCCCAAGTTATCCTTAAAAAAGACACTTGCTGGTTTTCATACTCACCAACCCGGAAAAGAACTGGGCCACCGGAAGTGAAATCCGAAGTTAACAGGCTACCGCCATTGTACGTGTGGTAAGCGGAATTATATAAACAGCATTTGTGGTCTACATGTGCAAATCGGAGTTCAGCTTTTTATGAGAAATAATTACTTATCAAAAATAACACTGTAAAAAAATAGTCATCTTTTGGTGGACGAAATTGGGCTATATAATACTAAAGTCGAACCCCAGTGTGTCCTTCACTACCCAGAGAGGACACGCAATAAAGCAACAGACAATAAAGAGAGACCTGTCAGAGCAGAGGAGCCCCCGAGGGCTGGGAGTTCTACTGTGTTAAATATCACACACGAGATCCCATGGGCTTTATCTTTCCATCAGTACAGTATGAGCTCAGTTTATTAAATACTTAGAGATATTTATTGCAAAACAACTGGGTAGGCCCAGAGATCTATCGTAAAGATGGCCAAACACCAAAGCTCCACTTCAGCAAGAACGTGGGGATTTAGTTACAGACCCCGAGCTCATTCTCTCTGCACATGTGTGTGTGAGATCTCTGTCACTGGAAATCAAAAGTGCTAGTATTTTTACGTCTTCTATCCTTGTGGTCTCACATAATGCAGAGATGAATAAGTATATAACACTGTATGACTCAACCAAATGGGAGCTTATCTTTAGTGAATCCAATACTAAGTTTATTCTAATTTGCAAGTTTATCCCAGTTCAAAACTTAACACAGCCTATACAGCCTCTACACTGTCTATTCAGAGAAAATAGGGTAGACAGTTGACTGAATGATTCGGTCCCATTAAAATGGCTAACCCAGAGATTCAAATGGGTATTAGGAGTCCAACTGTATAAAAAAGTAGACACTTTAATGTATATATATATATTTTTTTTTTTTTTTTTGAGATGGTTTTGCTTTGTAGTTCAGACAGGCCCTGAGCTCACTGTGTAGCCAAGGATAACCTCAAACTCACAGCAATCCTTCAGCCTCTGCCTCCTGAGTGCAGGATTACAGCCCTGAGCCACCATACCCAGTGGTACCAGGAATCAAACTCAGGACTGTATACCTGTGAGGCAGTCTCTGGAACCACAACATTTTATTCATTAAAGTAAAATTTAAATAAATGAAAAAAAATAAAATAAAAAAAATTAAAAAATAAAATAAATTCAGTTAAATGTTGTTTTCCTACTCATAGCCAAAAGATTACAAAACTATACATTTTTACCTTTTTTGGTGGTAAAAAGGAAAAAAATGGAAATGAAGCTTATGTACATAGGGAGGATGGAGGGGATGAAGGGAGAATGGAAAAAATGAGAATCAAAGTATATCGTATACAGGTACAAATTCTCAATGATGAATGTGATCATAATGTATATTTAAAATGTACTAATAAGCTCAATCTAAAAAAATGTACTGAACTCAAAAAACAAAACTGTACACTAAGTAATTTATAATGATTCTACGTATAATTCTTCTTTTCATTTTCCAATGAATTTTAATTTATAAATAGCTGATTTTATACATTAGAACAACTCAATTATCATTAATAAACTAAACAAAATGTAAGCAATTCAAGATGTATGTGATCCTGTTATAATAAGAAAAAGTTGATAGCTAACTGTGGTGGCTATAATCCCAGCACTCTGAGAAGCTGAAGCAGGCAGATCCAAACTGAAGCCCGGTCTGGTCCACTTAGCAAGTTAGGAAGAACCTGTCTCAAAATCTGAAAAGGGCTTGAGATCAGTGTGAGGGCCCTTCTTCTAATCTCAGAACTTAAAAATGTGTGCATGTGCCTAAGAAACATTTTATTTATAATAATGTTATAAAATTAACAATAAATAAAATTTAAAACAAATAATATTTATAAGAATCTCATTCCATTCAACAAATGGCCCTTCTATAGCATATCAAGTAAAACGATAAAGTGACATAAAAATATAAAAATGCTTGGGTACATGCAAAGTGATAAAATGGAGAATATAAACAGCACTGATTAAATATGCAATTATATGCATAAACATATATAGACAAAGCTACATATAAAATTCAAAAACTTCATTAGAGTGACTAGCAATTTGTGACTTTATATTTTCAATATTTACTTATGTTTCATTTCATCTGCTCAGTTATCCTATATTTACCTACATAAACAGAAGGAAAAGATGAATTGAGCTGTCCAAAGTTTGATTCCAGTGGCGTTCTAACAGATGGATGATGCTTTGAATTATGTCCACTCATCATTTTGTAATTGTCAGTAGGACTTAAGACCTATTACAAAACATGAGATCAGGAAGGGACTTTTGGGACGCAAGATAATTCAAGATAAAAGTACTTAAGTGACCAGGGGCTTTCAAGAGGGGATTTCCTTTTTCAGGTTTCTAATTATCTCAGAAAATGATGACTTTTCTCCAACTGGCAATCATGCTACAGGGTTGGCTTTGCAAGCATTCCACAGCTCACAGAGTGTTCTTGCAACACTAGCATTTTCCCCTAAGACTATTTAGAGCTAAATTACTTCTCCACTGTCTCTAAGAGACTTACTCAGAGATACCGCCCAAATCTTAGATCTCTGCCTCTTTCACTCCCCTCAGAACCCATATAAGAAATAAAATCTCTCTCCAAATTGAGCTCCAGTTTGCCTCTAAGTGTGACAATTGCATCTCAGATCCAGACCACAGAGTTCTTTTCATTTGTCTGACAGGGCGGGTAAAGGGGTCCTTAATGATCTCCAAAACCATTTACTTTTCTCCCACTAATGGTATCATCATTTAGAAATTTGCATTTTCCATCTTTGTAGTTCATGTTTTGATTTACAATCTATCCTTTCATTATATTTATAAGGCTTTTTTTCAAGTCTGTTGCGATGTAAGTAAAGACTGTTTAAAAAAAACAAAAACAAAACAACAACCTGGAGGGCAGCACATTGCCACTCATCTCGTTTCCAGGAATGTTTTAATGAAAACAATTAAATTATAAATTAAGCAATTGTTCTGGAAACTATTCTGTATGCTCACTTGTAATTACTTGTTTCTTTTACAAATACAGTCCTCTTTCCTTCAACCATCATTTTGAGTCAACTGCTGGAAGAAATCTGGAAGAAACAGCCTACCTAGTGACTGCTCAAACTCCTAAACAGAACAGCATAAAACTACTAGTGCTTATATACTACTTAACAAAACAAACACAAACAAATAAAGAGCAGCATCCACAGGTACTTCTAAAAAGCATATTTTTGTAAATTAAGTTTGACTTATTTCTGTCTCCTATGGAAATCTATGGATGTTTTGGGATTTCAAACTTACTTATTGTTAGATAATGTGGGGGGATGTGGCCCAGAAACTAGGAGAGGGACAGCCATCTCCAAGAGGACAGAGACAGGGAAAAGAAGTAGCGAATAACCGGCTACCTGCTGTGTCTGTCTAGAGACAAGAGGCCTAAGGAAAGCAGGAAAGGAAGTTTCACGCAGCCCCGCCTACTCCCAGCTCGTTGACATAGAGACAAGCAATTTGCCTCTGTGCCCAGGCAATCCTCCGTCTGCCTTCATTTGATTTATCTCTAAGCCTGCCCAAGCATATGGGAAGGCTAAAAGCAATATTTTCTGAAGACACACAAAGGGACAGAACAGTGGGAAAGTTGTCATTTGGTGTTGGGCAAGTGGTGGGTGCAACACCCAGTTCTATGCAACTAAATTGAAGAGTCACACTCAAAAGGGAAATGGAAGATTTGCTACTGCATGTAAACAATGATTATCTAAGTCACAGAGTTACATCTGATTTTTACATTTCACTTATCTGCATTTGTAACATTAATAAGCCTTTACTTTCCGAGGCTATACATGCAGTCATTGTAATATGTACAATAGATTATAATTAAGTTCATTATCATATATAATAATATAACTATTTATATATATGTGTGTGGTGTGTGCATTCCTTTAGCAAAGCAGTTTCTTTGGTACTCTAAGCATCCACCCTCCGGTAAAGACACAATTGCACATAATTTCCACAAGCATAGCTCCAGGCCTTGACTATTTCATTGCACATAGCTAATTCTGCTGTGCAAGAACTGGGTGGTATTTTGCAAGCAACACACACTCCACTCGTGGAGCGGTTACTATTTAAAAAGAGCGTGCGCTAAGTTGTATAAATATTTTCCCAATTTTGAATCTGGAGTTTTCCCTGAGGAAATTTCTAAAATAGCCCAATGATTGCACATTTTTTCTGAAAGAACTAGAGAGGTTTTTGTTTTATCATTATAAAATAAGCCCAGACAGCACTGCCCTTTTCATTCGATTTTTGGTGTGTTCTGGAAATCAGTCGGAGGCAATGAGCAAAACCTGAGTCTTCAAAAGGGATTGCCATTCAAGCCCAACTCTGCCATTTATTAGCTGAGTGACCTAAGCGCCCTGAGCCCCATCTGAACCCCAAGTGGCCCCCTGTAAAATGGAGGTGAGGGTGTCTTCTGCAGGTAGCTGCTCTGAGCGCCGAGGTCACATCTGTACAGACTGTTAGCGCAATGCCTGGCACTCCGCTCGGGCCCAATAAACAAGAGCCAGCCAGGGACACAGCTCAGCGGCGCAACGCCTACCTGGCCAGCACCAAGTCTATCTCTGGTACAAAAACCAATAAGCAGCAGCCGATTCCCACAACTCGGGGGCCAAGACCCCTAGATCCGTCGCCATCAAGCTGGCATTTCTCAGCTGGGGATGGGCCAGAGCCTCGGCACGCGGGCAAGGACATCGGCGCTCAATCCTGAGGTCGCGGCCCCCTCCCCTCCCCCAACCCCCGCCGCCCGCCCGCTTTTCACAAATTACAACGGCGAGAGAACGTTAACTAAGAGAAGATAGTGCAGAAAAAGGACAGGAAAAAAAGACGTAAAGCCACTGAGGCAGCGACTTAGCGTCGGAAAGAGGAATTCCCGGAAGGGAAGCGCAATAGTTTCTTTTTCTGTGTTGCCTTAAGAAAGTAAACACCCAGGGTGCGTTAAGATAACTTTAAGGAAGACTCTCTCGAAGCCTCAGGCGCAACCACCGCCTCGGGCCGACTTTCCTGGAGAATTTGTGACCCGGCCGGTCCCCAGGACTGGGCTTCCCGCCACCCCCACCCCGGGGCGGATCCCGGCTTGACAAGCCAGGACAAGCCCAGAAGTCCTCCCCTTTCCGGCTGGGGTCCTGCGGCGACCCCGAGGCTCTCCCCGCAGCTCCCCAATTCCAAGCTGTTCTCCCACCACACGTCCTGGCCCATGGTGATCTCCATAGAGAGGTCTCCAGGGAGCCGGCTCTGTTCCGCTGCCTGCGGGGTCCGGCCCCAGCAAAGCCACTTTGTGACAAAGTCCTCTGCGCCCTGGGGACCCTGCGTGTCCAACACCCGCTGCAGCCCGAGCGCGTCCCGCGGCCGCCCCAGCGCACGGGGCAGGTCCCCGGGCCCCGGGCCGCGGCGTTACAAGGCTCACCCCGAGAAGGAGAGCCCAGGTCGTAGGCATGGCTGTGGAGCTACCCGCCAAGATGAAAGAGCCTCTCCACGTCTGAGCCGAGTGACTCACCCACCCCGAGAAGTGACACTCGCCGGCCACACCTCCAGCGTTCTGCTGTGTCTTCGGGGGCCGAACACCTGGGCTCAGGCGAAGTTGTTTTCAGGCGTTTCCGCCTCCCTGAAGACGCGTCTCTGACACACCAGTGTGCTCTGTCAAAGACCTCACCGGCCTCACTGAAAGCCCCAGGGTCAGGAGGAAGCTTTGGGGGAAGGCCGCGGAGGGACGGGCTCCCTTGATTCAGCAGCTCGGCCGGCGCGGCGAGGCCGGGCGGGGAAGGAGTCAGGGTTTGCTGCACACAGGGGCATTCCCGTCCCAGGCACCTCTGCAGGGGCCGGGCACACTCAGTACAGGGGAGGACCCCAGTGCCCAGCGCCGTCCTTCCTCCCCTGCGGCCGCTGCTCAGCCAGGGAAGCGCGTGGGCCTGCTTAGAGCACGCAGAGGAAGACTTGTCCTTCCTGCAGCTCCCGGGCCAGGAGACTGTGCCCGGAAATGCTCATAGGAGCCCTGAGTAGTGAGTGAAGCCGTAGTGGCCTTACAGAAACCCAAGGCATAGTGCCATGGAACTCTTCTTTATTTTTATTTTATTTTTTACTAGTTCGTATTTGTCCTTTGTACTGATCATGCTGAAATTTGTATCCGTACGTACGTGCCACGGGATTCTGAAGAAAGAGATCACGAACCGCTAGGCTTCTCAAAAGGAGAACAAAGCTATTTGTGATAAATCAGAAAGCCCCAGCCGTATTAAACGGTCACAATTACTTCCTTTCCTTTCTTACTCATTACTTCCTGCTCACTTTTCTTTGAAAAAAAAAAATCTAATTCTTCGTACCCTGGTTAGCACTGCTGAAAGTCACTATTGTTTTGGAAAAGCAGACTTTGCGGGCCTGTTCCAGAAGGTGAATCTGTGTGATAGCATCAGCAGCGAGTCTGAGTCAGAGGCAGTTTGCTAAGTGTACCGACCCTGGCTTCGTTATTTCTCTAAATTGCCCACCAAGCTCCGCACCTCCCACTTCTGCCTGGCTTCCTCCCAGGCGGGCACAACTCATTCAGCAACCACACCCCCACCCTCTCACCATTCACCAGGTCTGGCCCACTCCATTCCTCAGCCATTTTCTTGCAGAAGTCTGCCCAGGCCCACAGATCCGGGTAGGTCACCCCCCTTAGAGCTTTTCCACACTTTGAGTTCTGCATGTGTCTCTGCACTTACCACCCGAGCTTGTAGACATTGCCTTACCTGGTCCTGACTTCTCTTCCAAGGATGCCGCAGCCTGACTGTGTCCACCTTATTCACACAAAGTAATGTAATCCACACAAAGAGGAGTGGGAAAGAGGATGGTGAACGGAGCCCTCTGTCTTACCTTCTTAACTTTTCTATAAATCTAAAACTAGTTCAAAAGTGATAAGTTGGGGCAGAGGATTTAGCTTAATGGTTCCAGCACCTGCCTTGCAAGTGCAAGGGCCCAGGTTCAATCCCCAATAACCACATTCAATGGTAACCACATACAATAATGCCAGTCATGGTGACTCACGCCCACCAACAATCAGTACCACATACCACAGTGCCTGGTGTGGTGGCTCATGCCTGTAATCCCAGCACTTCAGAGGCAGAAGCAGTATGATTATTGTGAGTTCGAGGCTCTCCTGGGCTACATAGAAAGCTCAAGTCCAGCTCAAACTACAAAATGAAACCTTGTCTCAAAAATATAATAACAACAACAACAACAACAAAAAAAACAGGTTAAAAGTCCATTTGAATATCAACATGCCATAAAAAGAGAGAAGGAATGGGGGAGTAAAAGGGGAGAGGGAAGAGGGACAGAGAAAAAGAGCATTTGGAAAACCAACAGCTCTTAAAGATGAATTATAAATGAGCAACTTTGACAAGTGGTTCATCCTTACTTAACACTAGTCATTATGGCCAAGTGACCACTTGTCAGCTTCATAAATGCAGAAGAGTAGTTAAAAACAATTTAAGCAACATTGGCAAAGCTGGCTAGTTAATAAACAGGAAAGTCTGGAACTGAAATAGGTATTCTTGTCCTGGAGGCTTTGCTCCCTCTGTGTCCCCTCCCTTCCCACCCATACCTGATCAATGACATATGCAGCGGGGCTTTGTGTGGATAAACATGTTTCATAATCAAATTGTTTTAGAAAATTCTGGGTTAACTGAATTTAAACAAAGGCCTTAATCCATTAATTCTTAGGGCGTTGGATATGTATGTGAACTGGGAAAGGGGGAACACCGAATTCGATTTGGCCAATATTCAGGTTGGAGTAAATCTTGGGACTTTTGCTAGAGCCCCAGAACACAGTCTTTTTCTCTCCACTGAGTTTACAAGAGAAATGTATACGTGAGAGGGGGAACCAATGTGGTGGTCATGACAGGAGCTGGTAGATTTTCCAGAGCTGGAAACAAAGTGCATTCACGCTGAGAGGGAACCCCGGGAGCCCTGCGTGGCTGTGGATAAGAAACTGAAGCCTGCTGTGCCTGGTTCCCTGAGTTCTCGTCTTCTGGTTAATCCAAGTTCTTACACTTACAAGGATCTCAGCTGGTGCACCATCAGAACTTCTGATCAGTGTTAGAAAACTCCTTTGATAGCAAAATTAATTGCTACAAGTTAGCTAGTTTACTTTTTAAAAATTTTTATTGATACATTATGAATTCACATCATCATCACATTCAACACTGAGAGTTTGTATCAGAATATAACATGACTTGATTCTCAATTTTTCCCTTTTCCCCCATGCTGCAACCCCCCCTCCCATATACATAATCTTTGTTTCCTTTTTTTTTTTTTTTAATTACTGTCACATTCTTTTTCCCCTTGTTGGGCCGGGGAGTTAGCTCAGTGGTTCTGGCACGTGTCTTGCAAGCACAAGGGCCCGGGTTCAGTTCCCCAGTAACCACATACAATACTGGGGGTGGAGACTCATGTCCAGCAGCAGCGGTCAGCACCACATACCACAGTGCGGGGCATGGTGGCTCATGCCTGTAATCTCAGTAGTCTCGCCAAAAATTTATTCTGTCACTAGGGGGCACCAGAATGCATATCAACTAAAATACCTGAATTTTCTATTAATTAATAGCAATATATTTAGGTTCTTGGGAAAGGAGGAGAGACAGGGCAGCTTTGATTTAACAAGCAGTCTGTGCTCATGATCATGTGGACATGTTCATCTCCCAGAGAATATATTATTTATGTTTAAGGGCTAAAGAAATGAGTCAGAAGCCCTTAGCACACTCAGTAAATATGAATTCCTCTCTTCACATTGTTCTTCCTAGTTAGGTACCTTCACTAGACAAGTCCCTAACTTGGGGTTGCAGTTCTTCTAGAAAGAAGGACAAGGTAAGTGGCTCAGAATCCCTTTGTAAGCTGCCTCCTGTATGAGCAGTTCCTGTGCCTCAGGGTGGCAGAGCCAGGCACAAGTGCCTTGGGACCAGGACTGTGCTGAATGGTCATAGAAATGTGGAGCGGGCTCTGGTGCCCGCAGGACACTGGTGGATGATGGCTGCCTACCCGGTGAGCGACCCCCTGAAAAGTACAATGAATAAATTATGATTCAGTTTGGATTTAGGTCAGCAGTGGATCGAGTAGTAGAGGAAATAGCAATTCTGCAGGCTCTGGTTTTACATAGCAAGGGACCACATCTCCCTTACTCTTTCTGCATTTGGGGAACCCTGCAAACACAGATCTTTCATGAATGTTTAGGTGTGCAGAGATAGGGACCAGTTTTCAAGAAGTGACCAGGAGCAGATGAGGGTTAGCCCTGGGCAGGGTTAGCAGAAGACATTGTTTCATAGCCCTCTGTCGTCCCTCTGTTCTCTGTGATCCACTTGTACATATTAAATACCTGCCTAATTAGCATGGATTTTTAAGATAAATTTTGTTTCAGCAATCATTTTATTTTTAAAATAAAACATTCCATTATAACCATAAATGGAGAATTAACATCCCTTACCAAAAATAGAAAGTATCTATAGAGATACATGCACAACTATTGAAATAAAATATTTTTCTGTATACCAGTTAAAATTATTTCCCAACCACCACTAGGGCATTATAGTTCTGGAAAGTTTGGTAGTGTTCTCTGCTTGCTATAGACGTTCTGTGTTCCCAGATGACTTCCTGGCCTCAGGCCCTTTCCAAGAGATTGAAGGAAATTGATATAAAAGCAAAGTAATTCTCTTTTTTGGTTAGGTCTTTCTCTCCTTTTGGAATCAATGTAATGATTGTTTCCAGGAATGAATTTGGGAGCACTGCTTCCCTTTCAATTTTATTAAAGACTTTGAGAAGTAGTGGCATTAGCTCATCTCTAAAAGTCTTGTAGAATTCAGCAGTAAAGCCATCAGGACCAGGGCTTTTCTGTGTTGGTAGGATTTTTACTACATTTTCAATTTCACAGATTGATATTGGGGTGTTTAACATTTTCTTATCTTCTTTGTTCAACTTTAGAAGTTCATATGTGTCTAGGAATCTATCCATTTCTTCTATGTTTTCCATTTTATTAAAGTACAAATTTTCAAAGCAGGTATTTATTATCCTCTGGACTTCCGCTGGATCTGTGGTGATTTCCCTCTTTTCATTCCTGATAGCATAGAGTTGAGCTTTTTCCTTCCTTCGTTAGATAAGCTTGGCTAAGGGTCTGTCCATTTTCTTTATCCTTTCGAAAAATCAACTCTTCAATTCATTATTTTTTTGTATTATTCTTAGTCTCCATTGAATTAATGTCCACTCTGACCCTTGTAATTCCCTCCCTAGTACAAGCTTTGGGTTTGTCTTGCTCCACTTTTCTAGTACCTCAAGGTTTAGTATTAGACTGTTTATTTGAGCTTGTTCTGTTTTCCTGGTATAGGTGCTCACTGGTATAGGCCAGTCTTCCTAATGAACACTGATGCAAAAATCTGAATAAGATACTAGTAAACAGAATAGAGAGAATCATCAAGAAGATCATACACCCTGACCAAGTTGGATTGTTTCATCTCAAGAATAAAAAGATGTTTCCACATACATAAATCAGCAAACATAATACACTATATTAACAGATTTAAGGACAAAAAAAAACAAAACAAAACAAAAAAAAGGTCATCTCATTAGAGAAAAAGCGTTTGACAAAGTACAACACCCATTCATAATAAAAATTCTACAGAAAATTGCAATAGATGGACTTTATCTCAAACTAACAAACGCTATTTATGAGAAACCAACTACCAGCATCATTCTAAGCGGTAAGAATCTGAAATCTTTCATGCTAAGATCAGAAGCAAGACAAGCACGTCCACTCTCACCTCTCCCATTAAATATAGTGCTGGAAACATTAGCCACAGCTAATGGATTTCTTTCAAGAGAAAGAAATGAAAGGAATAGGGATAGGAAAAGAAGAAGTCAAACAGTCATTATTTACTGATGACATGATACTCTATATAGAAAATCCTAAAAAATCAGCCAAAAGATTGCTAGACTTAATCACCAAATTTAGTGGCATAGCTGGATACAAGATCAATGCTAACAAATCAATTGCCTTTGTATACACAAATAACAGACTCTCTGAGAGAGAAATTGAGTAGTCAAACCCTTTCAAAACAGCCTTCCAAAAATGAAATATCTAGGAGTCAACCTAACAGAGGAGTTGAAAAATCTCTACTCTGAAAACTACAGCACTCTGAAAAAGGAGATTGAAGAGGATGTCAGAAAATGGAAAGACATCACTTGTTCTTAAGTAGAAGGAACAATATTGTCAAAATGGCTATACTCCCACAACTACTATACAAATTTGATGCAATCCTGATTGAAATCCCAACAGTATATTTCATAGATCTAGAGAAAGTAATCCAAAAATTCATCTGGATCCACAAAAGATCTAGTATAGCAAAAGCAATTTTAGGCAAAAAGGACATGGCAGAGGGCATCACCACTCCCAACTTGAAACTATACTACAAAGCCACTATGATAAAAACTGCATGACACCGGCACAGTAACAGATTTGACAATCTTTGGAATAGATTAGAAGACCCAGAAACAACTCCAGATATACTAAGCCACCTCATCTTTGACAAAGGAGTCAAATATCCCCAATAGAGGAATGATAGCCTCTTTAACAAATGGTACTGGAAAAACTAGGCTTTAACTTTTCAAAGATTAAAGCTAGACCTATCTCTTTCACCATGCACTAAACTCAAAGTAGATTAGAGACCTAAACATTAAAACAGAAATACTAAACCTGCTGCCACACAGGTTAAGTAAACTCTTGGAGATATTGGCTTAGGAAAAGACCTAATGATCAAAACTTCTGTAGCATGAGAACTGGCAGAATAAATAAAAAAATGGGCTGTCATCCTTTTACAAAGCCTTTGCACAGCATAAGAAACCACCAGCGGAGTGAAAAGATAACCAACTATATGATAAAAACATTTTACCATCTGTTTCTTAGACAAAGGACTACTATTTAGACTATCTAAAGAATTTTTTAAAAATTAGCACCCCCCTCAATTTAAAGACCCAATTCACAAGACATTTTTCAGAGGAAGAAGTAAAAGCAGCCAAGAAGCATCCGAAGAAATATTCAACATCATTGGTCATTCAAGAAATGCAGTGAAAACAATGCTAAGATTTCATCTCACTCCACAAAGAATGGCTGCTGTTGTGAAATTAGCCAGCAACAAATGCTGGCGAGACTGTGGGGGAGAAAGAAGCCCTTCTACACTGTTGGTGGGAATGTAGGCTGGTGCAGTCACTGTGGAGATCAGTGTGGAGGTTCCACAAAATGTAGGATTAGAGTTCGCATTTGACCCTACTATTCCCCTGCTAAGGATATACATGAAAGAATTAAAAGGTTCATATCACAGTGATGTATGTGCACCCATATCCATAGCAGCTCAGTTTATGACAGCAAAATATTGGAAACAACCAAATTCCCATCAACTGAAGGCTAGGTAAAGAAGATGTGGACTTTTTATGAAATGAAGTATTACTCTGCCATAAAGAATGATAAGTTTGAATCCTACTCAAATGGATGCACCTTGAGGACATACTCGTAAGTGAAATAAATAGGTCACAGATATGTAAATCTGATATCCTTTCTCTTGTATGAGAAGGTGTATCTGGTAGCTGAAGATGTAAATGAGTTCTAGAATGTATGATAGATATTGTGAAATAGAAAATATTCAAAGGAAAAATGGTAGGGATAGGTAACGAGGGGAAAGAAATAATGTGAGGGTAAAAAATGAAACAAAGCACATGTATACAAGGGGAAGGGGTTGTAGAGTAAGTAAGGGAATGAGAAAAATGAGACAAGTCATGTTATATGCTGGTACAAATTCTCAATGTTGAGTGCGATCATGGTGTGCATATAAAATGTATCAATAAAGAATTCATTTAAGAAGAGACAAAGTAAGATGTCAGAGTAGCAGTGGGTAAAGGGGGTTTGCTCTAAATCCTATCTCCAGTCAGTGGACTGTGATAGTGGCACTTTTACCAGGGCAGCTTTGCTATTAGAAGAGCCTGAGGGAAATGATGGATGGGCAAGAAGTGTGGACCGCAGAGAGTGCTGCAGTCAGAGACCATGGACAGCAGTTAGGACAGTGGGGTGGAAGGGAGAGGTCAGTGATGTGTGAGGAAAGCAGCTTCAGTCAAGTAATGCTGACAGTGATACAACTGGAAAAGAGGAGAAAGGAAAGGGAGGGCTTTGGTTTGGGTAGATGCTCTGTACTCCTGGTGTGAGAGATAATTTTCTCTCCTTGAGAGGGTTCCACATTAACCTTTTATCTTGACAGAGATCAATCCCAGGCATGGATTAAAGCCTAGCTTATTTACCTCACTAGTTCTATGATACTGTATAACATTTAAGCTGTCTCAACATCCATTTTCTCACCTGCTACATGTAAACAGACCTTTGCAACAATGATTTGCATAAGAATTTGTCTGGCATTTTGTGATTTTATTGTTGCAACTTGCAAAGGGTCTTCTCCAGCTGAAGTGGATCACTAACAGTTCTTACTGGTGCTAATTTACACAGGCCCGCCCATCCTTACAAACCTCAGTGCCCAGTGCCTCCCAGTCCCTGTGCTGTTCTCCTCCTTGGTCAGTTTACAAAGCACAGGCTTTGATTAAAGACCATCATATTGGATTCTCCACAAAGAAAATTTTCTTTTTCAAGTTTTCTAGAAAAACACTGTCTTTATATGTCTTATGTTGTTGATACATCGCATGTTGTTGTTACAGAATATCACAGACTGGGTAATTTTATTAAAAAATAAATTTCTTTCTTACATTTTTGAAAGCTGGGAAGTCCAAGATCTCAAGTCTTCATCATTCTTGCAATGTCATAAAGTAAAAAGCACCCAGTGGAAGAAGGTGGGGCCACGCAAATGTGGTCTCTTCCTGTAAATCGCTATTCTCACACTGCCATTGGCAGTACCTACCCCTTCCTAAGGTAGTTTTTCCACTTTAAATACCTGCCAGTGACTAGAATGACAGCCTTCTGTAGTTTGATAAGTACTTTCTCATCCCCACTGTGTAAAGAATGCTACTTGTAAACAGAACTGGAATTGTGAGGTGATAGCAACTCTCTCCACCCCAGGAGCCAGAGGCTTTTAGCACCTGAAGGCTCCTTCAGACCCCACACAAACCTGTATCTGGAGGGTTCATCATCGCAGCACTGGGGATAATGAGTGCCCTGACTCCCTGATCATAGGAAAATGAGAAAAAGTTAAGACGTTTATAACAAGCTCAACACTAAGAAAAGACACCCAAGAAAGCATTCCTTGACTTGCAAGACATCCAAAGGGTGTATCAGAATGTATTTTAAACATTTCTTCAAAGGTATTGTATTTAGTCTTTGAAAATGTGTTGAAAGGGATGGTTTGAACGTGAGGTATTATTAACATCACTGACAGCATGCAGAGCACATACACTGACATGGACACGAGCTGTTGACTTCGGTGTATTGGCATCCTGTTTTACAGACGAGAAATGTGCCACGACTTGCCCACAGCCTCACAGTGACAAAATGAACTTCTGGGGTAAACTTCTGAAGTCTGAGCCGAACCTGCTTCCTCTTTAACAATGTTGTGTCAGTAGCCTCGTGATTAAGTTGTGTGCCCTCCATAGAAGTACAAAAACCAGCTGTTTTGCTGAACATGTGGTTTCCTATTGACTAACAGCATATTTTTATCATTATATGTTATTAAATTGCAGGCATTTTATCAAGATCATAATGTAGGGAGCTAGAAGAATTCTTTATCATACTAAGTAATTCTGTTGAGGAAGAAACTTTGCTGTTTATGCTCATTTCCCCTTGTAAGGATCATGGTTTACATACAGCCATGTAAAGTGAAGGAAAATGAAGACAGGATAATTAAAGTGGCCTGGAAATAACTTTGATGATGTTCAAACCTCAAGACAGTATAAATCATCTAGTAGAATTATTAAATTTCAGATTCTGACAAGGTTCAGTGGTACATGCCTCTAACCTCGGTGCTCTCTCTGAAAGGCTGAGGCAAGAGAATCACATGTTCAAACCCCAGCCTGGAAAACTTCACAACTCAAAAAGACCCTGCCTCCAGATAAAAACCAAAAGCAAGGAGGAGGTACTGGAAATGGAGATCAGTGAAACAGTCCTGGGTTCAGTTCCTGGCACTGGAAAAAAATCAGTTCTAATTTAGTAAGTATGAGAAGGGGGCTGACACGAGGCTTCATGAAAGTGTCCAGGACATAGAGGCACCAACAGTAGGACATAAGAGGTGACAAGAATGTAGCCAGCATGGGGAAGCTACCGAGTAGTCCAGTTGTTTAGTTTCATACAGGTAAAAACAAACCAATGTTACCCTATTTATAACATTATTTTGTCAGTTGTATCATTATTTGAGTATCTACTTATTGACAATACATGAAAAAAGTAGAAAAATCAACAAACTCAGTGTCACAACAAACGTATTTTTATCCAGTTTCTATTTAGCTTAATATTATGCCTGCTGAAGCCAAATTTTCACTTAGCAAAAATAAGTTTACCTTGACTACATAAATAAATTTTCCCTATCAAGAGAAAAAAAAGGAAAAAAAAAAAACTTAGTTTAGTTTAAAACACTCTAGGCTTTTATTTCTGTGAACAGAAAGAAAATTGGCTGGAAGCCTGCTGTTTCCCCTCAGCCAATCAGAATAACATGACCATAAATGTCCATGAATTCCCCCCTCAGTGAATCTTGGCCTTTAAAAATTTTTATTGTGGGGACATGTATTTTGCAGTTCTATGCCACACACTCTGCCTTGTATGATTTACTTTTTTCTTTTCTCAAAAAAAAAAAAAATTAAGTTCACTGAGATCTGGCATCTAATGAATGATTCCTCTTATGTTAAAAGCTTTATAAACATGGATGCATTTAGTGCTCACAGAATCCTGTGAGGTAGGTTTCAGATGAGGCCAACTATGTAGATGAAGTAACTGAGGTCCCAAGTGATTAAAGGTCTTGCACTAGACTCCCATAACTTATAAAGCTGGGATTTGAACCAAGGCAGTTGCTTCCTGCATTTAACAATGAGCTCCTTTTTTCAACTGACATAGACTAAATAATTGAGTGCTCCTCGTGTGTTGAACTCCTTTACATATATTACCTCATTTAGCTGTCATACCCCCATCTATGAGGAAAGAGTGACTTTTCTAATTCATATAGAGAGGTAGCTTCATCAAGATTAATGTTCCAAGGCACCAAGATCTGTCTTAATAAAAAGCATGATATCTATTGGCTGTTTTGTGAATGAAATCGTTTGCCACATGCTTCCAAAACCCTATTCAGATGGACATTTTTTTTTCTAGAAGAATTTACAGTGTTTTGCTAGCCTTTTATCCTTATTCTCCTATCTCCGATTTTTCCCACCTCCCCCAATATTCTCCTTTCCTAGCACTCATGTTCCCACCCACATCATTCTAGCTGGCATGGTTAGCAATGTGAACACAGGGCAAGACAGGAAACATCCCTGTACAGCCCTGGCCTTGGCTCTTCCCCATGTCCTAGGATCATGTCTATTTTTCCCTCTTTTCCTTGGAAACTAATCTAGTTCTCACCCAAAGTAGAATTTGTTATCTGCTTCCAATGTTGTGAAGAGCCCTAAAGACCATAAGAAACAAGGCAATGGCCAGTTCCTCACAAACACCCATATTCCTCTCTCAGCTGCTTATAGCACTAGAAAAAATCCTTTTGCACAGATGCTCTTACTTAAGCTTCAAATTCTGCCAATATCCAACATTATCATCACTTCTAAGATTAAGAAACTTAGGTTTTGTGAGTTTTTTATATATAAACTGGATATACCAAGCTAGACACCTTAACACCATGAGGACTGACCCTTCTCCTCTAGGTAGGACCTCTGGCCCTTTGCTTATACTGACTTCCTTGAACGTTGCCATCTATAATGCCCTGTCCACCCTGCAATCCACTTTCCTCTCTGGAAAGACACTCTCTCTCCACTTTGACAATCCAAATTTCACTTTTATGGAGAGAAAAATCAAAGACTTACACTCTTCCCTGCCTCACTTTATTGTCTTATGATCTTTTCAAATTTAGAATTTCCTTAATATATTTGAGGAGCCAGTGACACTGGTGTTTGTACTTGAAGACAGAAAACTCTATCAGTCTTTCTAAAGATTAAAGTTTTACTTACTTCAAGTAAGTCCAGTTCACTCTGAATTAAAATATCCTGTTTTTGTTTATTAGTGTCTTTAACCATTTGACTTGATGTAGCATGCAATACATTTCTCACCAGAAAGCAAATTGCTCAGATATATTTTCCCCTAAATTTGAATGGAATTTTTGAGTCTCAGTCTGGATCCCAAAGACTCTCTAATTGCACAACTACTTATGAGGACCTACTGTGTGCCTGGGCTGTGCAAGGCCCTGGGGATTAGGAGTGGGCAAAAACAGAATAGTGTCCATCTTCATGGACCTTATGTGTCAGTGGGGCGATGCCTTACACATGTACCAGGAGATGTGCAAGGTGGACATAAACCCTCCAAGTGGCCACTGCTGTAGCTCTGTAGATCTACCTAGCAGTAGATTGTGGAGTCAGGACCAACTAGATAACTAGCAAGTCATATGCTCATGCACTTTCTACCTTTTCTGATTGAATTGGGTTCAAATTTTATCCTGGTTTGTGACAGAAAAATCAAACCATTATACTTTGCAATTCTTACCCCACCTCTTTTAAGAAAAACAACAACAATGTAATCATCAGTAATGAAAAGAGAGATAGAGGAGAGAATGAAAGACACAGAGAGACGAAGAGACAGAGAAGCATCAGTGTGAGAGTCTCATATCCTCCCCCTGTGCTTTGTAGGACTTTACCACAAACACCTATGAGTTTAACATTACCCCACAATTTAAGAATTCCTAACAGCTCTAGGCAGACACTCACCCTCAGAATGCCTGAATGCCCCTTGTGAACTCGCTTTGAAGTCACCAAGAATCTGCTCTGTAATCAATCACAGTTGTCACTTCTAAGAGCCAGAGCTGGCAGAGCTCTCCTGAGAGCCTGGAAACTTGCTGATCCCGCTTTTCCTCTTTTCTCTTCCTTCTCTCCTCCCTCCCTTGCTCTTCGCTTCTGCACATTTGCAGATTTGCAAACGTTGGCTTAACCTGTTAGAGCCAAGAAAATGTTGTCCATCATTCCAGCCTGTGTCTTCTCTCCCTCTGCACTCTTCTTCAGTGTTTCTGGCAGTGGACAATGTTTCTAAATAGGAAAGAAAGAGACACTGACTTTTTCTTCATCAGTGCCCCACTCTTCTCCTCCTTCCTGTCTGCTTTTGCTCATCCTTTTTCCTGCAGTAAATAGAAATGACAGAGGATAACTTGCCTGTATGCATGTAGACCAGAGCAGAGAAGGTACTGTGTACACATCAGCTCAGGGAGGTACCAAGGGTGGGGATCCCCTGAGGTTAAACTTCCTGTGCACAGGGGTCGCCTTTCCCCTATTACCTGTTTTCAAAGTCACTCTTGTATTAGGCACTATTGTTTAGTAACTTAAGGAAGACGGTAGGATTCTGGGTGTATATACCACCATGGTCACATTAACGTTGATTTTGCATTTTGAATAGAGCAGGGGAAAGAGGAGCTTCCTAGGATTGTCTGAAAACTACCCACAGAGCCATAGTCAGTCCTGGA
Organism: Petromus typicus; assembly: GCA_004026965.1. Taxonomy (NCBI): domain Eukaryota; kingdom Metazoa; phylum Chordata; class Mammalia; order Rodentia; family Petromuridae; genus Petromus; species Petromus typicus. The sequence goes on along the minus strand of PVIR01001068.1, from coordinate 13,968 downwards.
CTTGGACACTTCCCGGAGCTGCTGCTTCCCAGGGAGAAAACAGTGACAAGCAGGGACAGATCAGAGCAAGCATGACAAAAGTTAGTGCAGATTTGCAGGTTCCAAAAGATATATTAATAGCAGTTTTCTCAGGTTTACCTGTTTATGTGAAAAGGACAGTCAAGAGTTTACCTTGGTTTTGTAACAGTTTAGTCCCCAAAAGAACTAATTTGTCAGATGCCAAAGAGTCAGAATAAGTTTCTCCCATTGGATCCCTAGGAGAGTATTTTTCTTATTGTTCCAAGAATTGTGAGGAACATAGGTCAAAATTCTTCACAAAAGTTAAGCATTTCAAACACAAAGCAACTTCCTTACAAATATTTTGGTTTTAGCTCCTAAAGTCTAAGGATATTTAATGGAAGAAGGAATCCTTTGGTTCAATTTTCAAACCTCAGTGGTACTCAAAAAACAGGTACTAGTGATTTTCTTCATTGAAGAAAAACATTTTTGAGAAATTATATTCAATATTTGATTTCTACCATAACTTCTTAACTAGGAATACAATTGTATGAATTAATTAATTAATTAGAAATGTTATCAGTTTGAATACTTAATATGTATTTGTAAAACTATAATATTCACTAGATTACTGATCATTATGTTAGAATGCACTACCAATACTAATATATTAGCCATTTTCAAATTATTGAAGAAGTGGATTTTTGCTAAAGACTGTAGAATTTTAGAGTAAAACAATTGAAGTAGATCAGTATAAGAGATATTTAAATGTGATTAATATACTTTCTCCATTTTACATCACTCTCTGAATGGACAACTATATCATCCTTAATTCTGTTTATCCTACATTTAAAACTACTTCCTTTATTTGGTCATTATGATAAAAACTAATATTATGATATAGTATGTGCTCAGGCTCTAATCCAGGACCTCACACACACTGAGAATAATTAGAGTGCAGTGTTATTAATTATATGTTTTACCTATCTATATTATTATAATAATTGTGGGCACTAATCTGTGATAAAGCCTTTACTGAGAACTAACATAAGAACCAGTAGGGCCATTTAGCCCCAGCCTCGAGTCTGAGAAGGACCTCAGGTTTGGTAACAAGCTATGAACGGAGTCGGACGAGGCCTGCATCACCACTGCTGAGTCTAGGTTGAGCTCCCCGACTGAGTTGTGTAGCCCCAGTGTTTGTGCTAATACTCCACCAAACCTTCTTCAGACTCAAGGAGAGAAGACAGATGCAAAGGTACAATTTGCAAAAGGTTTAGTGCCCAGCTGTCATCTTCCTTTTATTGCACAATGTTGACTGATATCCCAGTAAGCCAGACCCTATTTTGTTCATCTGCCCTCATTAATTTGCAATTCAGGGAAAAGCCTTCAGGGTCCTAATCTTGGAGAGCCCAGAACCCAGAGATGTCTTTTCCAACAGCATCGTTTCCTCTCTCCATGTTCTTCGTAAACTGTCTTCTCTTTCCCTCCATCTGAGATTCTTGACCTAGCAGGACCCTGGGAGAGCAGGTATGATGGGCAAATTTGTTTTTGTCTAAACTGCAGCAAATAAAACACGCTTTCAATTCTGTCAGCTTCCTAAAACCCACAGTGCTGCCATCTTGGCCTGAGGCTGGTACTTTGCTGCCAGGCAGAGCTTGAGGAGCGGGGTCCTCTCCAGCATCTCATATCACCCTGCTTTTCATACACGTAGCAGTCTTTCCTCTGCAAACCTTAAAGTGCCCAAGTGCTCAGAGATTTAGGAAATAGGATCACTGTTTCCTCTTGCTTGAGAGTAGTACTTGTTTGTAATCGGTAACTTCATACACTTGCCGACTTTCACTTCGGCTGGTAATTACTGTGATACCAGTACCACCTGTGGTGACAGTGAAATCCATGAGGCCCTAACCGCATGTTAGAAAGGGCACTAAAATATTTGTAGTTATCTAATTTAATTCTCATAATAATTTTATTATCGTGCTCTACTTCAAAGATGTGATTTTTTTTTTTTTTTTTTTTGAGACAGAGTCTCACTTTGTAGTTTTGCTGGCCCTGCGCTCAGCCTCAAACTCACAGCAATCCTCTTGCCTCTGCCTCCAAGTTCTGGGATTATAGAAGTGAGCCACCACAACCCACACTGTGCTATGTGGTACTGAGGGCTGATGGGTGTGAGTCACCACACCCAGCATGCTTGTATATGGTTCCTGGGGATCAAACCTGGATCCTTGCATTTGTGTGGCAGAAGCCAGAACCACTGAGCTAAATCCCCAGCCCAAAGATGTGATATTTGAAAAGCGAAGCTAGAAAGTGGCTGGTCTGGGTTGAGCCCAGCCCAGCTCACTACAGACACAAGTATCAAAGTCACTGGCAATTTAAATCCTCTCCCCTTGTCCCACAGTGCCACCCTTCTCTGACAAGCACCAAAAACATTATGTAAAAGACAGACTACATTCCCCATAGATTCTGACCCCACTGCATTACATTAGTCAAGTCCTAAAACACAAGATTTCTTATCAGAAGGCTATAGTTTTATTTCATCAGTCATAAATAAATTGGGCTGAGGCCATTGGTCAGATGGATTTCATAAAAATATTTTTATCATGCAATACATATTAACTGATCTATTTCACTCCCCATGAGGAGTCTATTTTAAAAGTCATATACTATATGAATGAGCCAGCTGGGGACTCCAAGAATCTACTTTTTAAATCATTAGCAACACCTAGTTGCCCTGTAGTTCAGTGATATAGCACTTGTCTAATGTACATTAGATCCTGGGTTTTATCCTCAATATTGTAAATAACTAAATAACTACAAGTTTTTAATAAGTTATGTGCTATGACAATAACTTTACTTAAATTTTTAAACTAATTGGTCAGGGCTTTAGACTCAATCTCACTTTTGATATATAAAACATCTAATTTAAGCATGTGTTTCTCTGAAAAGAATATCAGGAACATTTTCTTATTTGACTCTTGTTTTCCAGATTGAGGTGTTGAGAGGATTAGTTCAGAACACACAGTGATACCAAACAAGGAACCACCACATTAATGAGGTTTGGGGGCTTTGAGCAGTAGGGATGGGCACCACAATACACCCCACCAGGGCCGACAGGCTGGCACACACCACTCACATCCAGTTGATAATCTGGATGGAGCAGTATGTGTTACTTTAGAAAGGGGAAGAAAAAGACAGTTTACTTCCTGTGAACTAACTCCATGGAAAATTTTCATCACTGTCTCCGCAGCAACTTTCGGAACTGCCTGCACATTTTCCCCATTAGGCCATCCAGTTCTGTGGCTCTTAATGCTCTTTAGACACTGATGATGACCTCGAACTCCCGAGGGTGAGCATTTCCGGAGTCCAGGGCAAAGATCTCCGGAGTCGCTCTTCACGTACTCCATCTCCAGAGTAGAGCTGAGAGTCAATCCCAGCAAGGAACCTGCGACTCTGTAGACCACACTGAGGAAGAGAAAGGGCCACTGAGAGGGAGTTCCTTGATCAAGTGGAAACAGAAAAATGAAACTTTGAAGTTAAAAATGTTTGAGGAAAGATTAAGGGCTTAAAAAATAGAGTTTGAAAATATGACTTCTTAGGTTTTCAATTTTGACTTTATGCTGTAATAGTTCAACAACTCAGCCACAGGTGTAAGTGCATAATCTTTATAATCTAAAATAGCTAGAATGCTACAAAATTGCCTTGAGAATGCATGGTTAAATTGATGTTGGGAAAGCAGATGAAGATTTAATGATAAATAGGATGATCACTTTCAACTAGAAACAATGCAGAAAGTGAGCTGTATTTATTTTTATTTATTTATTTATTTATTTATTTAGAGACAGAGTCTCACTTTGTAGTTCAGGCTGGTCCTGAGCTCAGCCTTAAACTCACAGCAATCCTCTGCCTCTGCCTCCCAAGTGCTGGGATTACAGGCACGAGCCACCATGCTGGGCAGTGTGGTATGTGGTACTGGTTGCTGGTGGACGTGAGTCTCCACATGAGGCATTGTTGTATGTAATTACCAGGGATCAAACCTGAGCCCTTGCACTTGTAAGGCAGGCACTGAAACCACTGAGCTAAATACTCAGTCCCAGCTGTGTATATTTAAAGATGCACATCGTAACTCATAGAGTAACTCCTTCGAAATAACACAAGAAGATAGAGCTAATAAGCTAATAGATAAATTACAGTGAAGCTTGGAAAAGAAATAATATAAAGGAGGTAGAAAAGGAAATAGATAAGACCCATGCTAACAGCTACAAAAAGAAAACAAAGATAACAGGTAGAAATAGGTCAGAAATAGACGACAAATAGAAACAGATCTAAATCTAACCATATCAAATACTACATTAAATGTTAATTAACAAAAAACATAGGGAGAGGAAGTACTTTCCTAAACCTCCTGTTCCCAAAACTGCTTTTGTGATATGAATGACTATTAGAATTATTAGATACTGTCTTGTATTGTCATCTTACCTGAAGACCAGGAAATAGCTAACTTTAAAACCCGGTGCTCTTACGTGAAAGCAGCTGAGGACTGTGCTTCATTTCATTTAAAATGACTAATTAATTGATCACAATGTCCCTGGGTAACAACCTCCTAACTATAGCTTGAATAACCTGAGGAAAAGGCTGCAGCAACATCCATCGCTCACCGTCAAAGGACCACCCTCTGAACACCAATCCTTGGCTGCTTTCTAGAGGAAGATATGTGAACAAGGCCAACAAGAGGATATTGCACAAAGTGCTAAAGTGATTACGTGCTTTGACACCAGAGTACATTGTAGTTCTACTTTTGCAAATGCCCTGTTAGTTGAAATCTCTTTAAGTGGTCCACATTCTTTTTGAGCTTTGTAATGAATCAAGTTTTTAAAAATCAAACTCAAATAACGTAGAAAGAAACAAGTCAGTCAAATGATAAGATTTGGACTTAAACTTTGAGCAGATGGTGCGTGAGAAAATATGTTTGCCACCCACTCTTAGTTTATCACATAAACCCCAACACTCTGATGCTAACTGGAACTTAACTGGGCCATGTTGACAAAGACTGCTGCGCCATCAGATGGCTCCTTTCCTCTAACGATCTCACAGAACATCCTATGGGGCTTGTTCATTTGTATTCAGCTGTGCTTATTTCATCAAGTTAACTCTCTGAGCATAGAAAACAAATCTGTTACCTAATATTGCACAAGTTTGGAGGGGAGACACACTTAAGTAGTTCAAGTTTTGAACTTCAAGAAAAGTAAGGCTAAGAAAAACATCCGCCTTCTCTAGACTAGAGAAAACTACAGTTCTGGAAAACTCTTTCCTGCTTAAAACCATAACTGGTTCAATAGCACTTGGAAATTAGACCCTGTTACTCAGGAGCACATCTCTTAACGTGGACATTCTGTAAGCAGAGGAAAAGAAGGCCAAGTTTGCCTTTGGGTAGGGAATCCCAAAGTAAGATATGATGAAGCATATCTTTTGTGGTCAGATTTTGGATCTGTAAATATAAAACAGAGATTCCTAAAGCTATGAAAACTGTCCCAATGCAACAAAGTAAAATCTCATCTCCAAATAAAAAAGTGAGGAAAAAATACAAGAAAAGAAAAAGATTTAGTTGAGAGAGGGACATGGTTCAAGGCATTCATCTTTCCCTAACAGATTAATCAACTCAGATATTTGAAGAATTTGAGTAGGTGTTGACCAGCCAAAAAATGATCATGATGCTATGAACATAAAACTTCTTTTAAAAATAAAATGTATTTTTAAATGATGTTGGCAAATAGAGACTAACACTGAAAATCTTTCCAAATGTGGGCCACTCCATGCCTTCTATAGAATAGCAGGATCTTTCAAATAGAGGTACAAGATAGGCAGCTGCTCGGCCTTATCTGCATGGGTCAGCCAAAGCCCCAAGTCATCACAGCAGGTGAAAATATTTATTTCTTCCAAAGAAACTTGTAGGCAGAATATTGGCATAAAATACTTTTTAAAATTCTCTGTACTGACTGAGGATTGAACCCTGACCTTCACACTGAGCTATAGCCTCAATGCCTGTCGTATTTCTTGTTTTTTAGGCAGAGTTTCACTAAGTTGCCAAGTTGTTCAGAATAGGTTCAAATTTACACCCCTCCTGCCTTAGCTTCCCAGACTCTTGGTATGACAATGTCTTCTACCATGTCTAGCTACTGAAAACCTCCTTTGAGAAATAAGACAAGTAACAAACTGAAAAGGAATTTTAAAATAATCCAATTAGGGAAGCAACACTAGGTTCCAATTTACTTCACCCCTGTAATCTAAGATTATATTTTCTGGTTCAACAATCAAGATTCTAGTTTTAAAAGTAGCTGCCCTAATTACCATTCAATGTGGGAGAAAAAATATTAGAAAGTTCTGATATGACACAGATAATGGCTTTCCAATGAAGTATTTCATTAATACTTCATGTTTTCTGGATACCTCTCTTTCTTCAGAAAGCTCTTCTACTCGGATACATTCTCCATCTCTGTGTAGTCTGAAGGCAAAAAAAAAAAAAAATTAAATAATGTAGTATGTTACCTAAAATGTTAAACCCACACACAGTTCAGGCAGACAGAAACTTTTCTAATTCTGGGAAATCCTTCTATATCTTCTCTTCCACAGGCTTTAAAAGGGGTGAATGAAGTAGAAAGAACCTGAAGGGTATCTTCAACATGTGCACATTATGTTACTAGAAAAGAAGACAGAAATGCCTAAATCAACAGTTGCCTAGAACATTTTTAGCAGAGCCTCATTCCAGGGCAGCCAGTGAGAATTAAGCAGGAAAAGCCTGTGATTCAGAAGCTGCCTTCCCTTATAAAGTCAAGGCTCTGCTGAGTGGTATTTTGACTACTTTGGGAGGAGGGGTTGCTTCATCCAGTTCTCTGAAGAAGCCAAATTTTCTGTTCCTCTCTACGGAAAAAGCATTCCACCAACAAATATGTGTTCAAAGGCAGAATGTGCCTGTATCCCTTCAGGTCAGTGCACTGCCGTGCTACTGAGTTACCCACATTCACAGCTGGTTTTGGAGTAAGGTTTTGTTGTCATGGATTCAGGAAAACAAACAATTTTTCAATTGTTCCACTATAGGTTTTAAACCTAAACCAGCCAAAAATCATACACATAGGTATGTTGAGGTCTTATCCCTGAAAAAACCCCAAGACTTTCATATATACTTTTGCAGCAAAACTGAGAATATTCATTAAATGCATAGGTAAGACCACTGAAAAATGTAAGTAAACACTCATTAGTCAAATATTCTAGGTAAATTCAGCTTTCCAGGATTTAAGTGCAAATTAAACATATAAAATACAAGTTAAATATAGAATTTATAATACAAATGACTATAAACATAAAAAACTACTAAATTGAATGCTTTACATCTGAAGAAATGTTAAGACCATGTCACAGCTGAAAGTCCAAATGTCACAACTATTATTGTCTGTTACAGCAGAAGCACAGTTTTAACACTATTTTGAACTCTGAAGAATGATAACCTTGTAGTTTGATGATCACACTGACAAACTCATTCATGCAGAAATTTGAACACTTATTCTAACAAGTGTCCCCAGAGAGGAAAAAGGGAGAGCTTATCAGCCATCTTCCTGTTCTGCACTGAGAATGTTTTCAAGGTGTGTGAATCATTATTGTTTCCATACTAGCTGAAAAAATCACAAAGATTCAGCTTGGTCTCTTTTCTGAATGTTACAAGACATGACTTTCAGTAAGAAAGTCACAAAATACTGTACTTTATGCAGTGTGCTCATCTTTGAAAGTTAAAAAAAAAAAAATACCAGGGCTCTTGAGCCCTTGTGAGTGTCTGGAGCTCAACAGGTTGTGCCACAGTTAACAGCTTGAGTGCAGACGATATAGACTGACACAAAATGTGTGTAAGACCATCATACTGAAAGACACCAGGATCCAGCATCAACCACACCCCAACCAGTCTTCCCATAGGTGAAAAAACCAAGGAGATGAAATACTGAACAATTTGTTCAGAGCCTCAAAGTCAGTGGTTGAAAAACTCGAGTTGACTCCAACCTAATTCCCAATCCATACACTTGTCCCTACTTCATAATGTCTTTCAACAGAGGCAATAAGAGTCTTACTCTATTCCAAGTATCTCAAATTCCAGTCAGGTCTTAGAGCAATGGGGGCTCTGTAGAATGAAATGACCCTATAGGGTCTCAAACTGGTACCAAAAGGAAATGAATGCTTTGAATTCCAGGTTGCAGCTTTAAAAATTCTTCAGGCACCCAAAGATATCTCACAGGGACCTTCCGGCTTGCTTTCTTTGCTAGGGAATAAAGTATGTCTGATGCTAAAATGAGTGTTGTGTAAGCTCTACTGGCACAAAGCCTGCCCTCTTCTTGCTGGTCAGACCACTTGCTTTTATGGGATTGCTTCACACAAACCCTGAATCTTCTAATGGGATCTGAAGTGTCCGGTGCTTCCTACATTATTCTGGACAAGAAGCTTTAAAGCATTTGTTAAGAGCCAAATTGAGGTAACAATTAATAGTATGTCTGATCAACTGGTACTTTATAGTTTTTAACAGACTTGAGCAGGGCTGAGGCTGTAGCTCAGTGGCAGAGCACTTGCCTATATGTGCAAAGCCCTGGGTTTGATCCTCAGCACTTTAAGAATGAAAACACACACACACAAAAACTTAACAGATGATGTGTTTGACCTACTCAAGAACACTGAAAAGTTCTAGAGAGCAGTTATCATTGTTATTTTACAAGTGATGAAACTGAAGTACAGATGATTTGCCCACATCACAAACACAGCCAGTGATAAAGTTCTAGCCTAAATCCTGAAGCAGAATTTTAGTCACTATATCTCAGTCATGATTTCCACCTGTGAGACTATCCATCCCATTGACCTGTTCCCTAACACATGTCACAGATGAATAGGAGAGTTTATACTTCTCTCTAGAGTCTAAATTCCATACTTTAATCCCAGATTGTCAGAGGGAGTCTGGACATTAAAAATCTAGACCAGAAGTCTGAAGACTTTTCACATTGTTGAAAGCCACATAGTCAATGAGCACCCAAGTCCTAAGGAGACCCTATGATTCGTTCCTACTCAGCCCCTTCCACTTATGTACCTATGCTACCTACTCCATGCTGTAAGGTACATGTTGGCACCTATAATCTAATAATAGACACTTGCTGTGATAGTGAGGAAAGCTGCTTTCTATACCCTTCCCCTCACATCTTCTATCTCAGGGCTTTGGGAAGCTCAAGGTAAATGCAGATCCAAGTCCCCATCATGGTACCTGCTCCCATGAACCTCAGGAATGCGCATCTTCACAAACCATCTGCTGACTGCAGTGCAGGTAGTCCAGTGAGTTTAGGCCTTACTTTCTCAAACTTTGCTTGAACTCATATTTTCAAAGAAGAGAGGAGGGTAAAACATTGACTACCTACATTTAAAGAACAATTTACTCTTTGTAAAGCTGTCCTGAAGACCTGCCATAATAATTGGATAACAGCAAATCAACTCAAGGCAGTAGGAGATCATTAAACTGAGTCTTGTGATGAGTTTATCCTCCTCTGCAGGGGCTCCTTGGCTCAGCAAACCACGGGGGAAACCTGTGGATGAACAGCAGACATGCTGAGCGGGCCTCACACCGACCCTCCGGTGCACTGTGAACGACCTGACCTTCGTGACTGTGGCACGGCCTTCTGGCCAGGAGTCTGTGCTCTGTGTTGGCCTTTGGTGGTGGTGAGTGTCAACGTGCCCAGCACGCTTGACCTCCTGAAACAAGGATACTAGGCAGACACACTCCACATAAGGAAAACAGGGCGCAGCTGTCATGTTGCAATAAGTTTGAAATGTGCTAAAGAAAGTGCAGAACCAGAGTACTTTCCTTATCTTGTACATCTTATCTGTTCTTTCCCTAAAATACATTAGGAAAACTTTCTGAAAATAACATCGTCTGATATGGTTATTGAGTTCTTTTAAGATTTGGGGAAAATAGGAAGTTGCTTGACTGCATTCCTGAATTCCCACCCTATGTGGCGTGGCAGAGTGGCCTATGGGAATAACCACTCCACTGACTGCCTCCAAATGTTTGCAGCTAGTGAGGAGAATAGAAGAATATGAGAAAACACATGCGCTTATAGAAGGTACTTGTGCTGAGAGAGTCACCAGAATTGCTAGCGCTTCCTCTACCTGAGAATTTTTTTTAAGTTCCCTATAAGATAATGCTGAGCAGGCTTTTGAAATACACAGAATGATAAGAAAAGCATCCTAGGCTTTGAAAATAAAATTCATAAGGGCTTAATTTTGACCATCTAAATTTGTGTGCTATGGAGAAAGAGTAGCCTATGGAAATAATAGTAATCTCACACATGAGATATATATATTAATTGATTGACATTTTTTCTCCTGTTAATCTGTCTTTTTTTTTTTTTTTTTTTTGAGACAGTGTCTCACTTTGTAGTTCAAACTGGCCTTGAGCTCAGCCTCAGACTCACATCATAGCAATCCTCCTTCCTCTGCCTCCTGAGTGCTGGGATTACAGGCACTGTGGGGTGTGGTACTGATTGCGGCTGGGTGTGAGTCTCCACACCCAGTATTGTATGTGGTTACCGGGGGATCGAACTTGGGCCCTTGTGCTTGCAAGACAGGTGCCAGAACCACTGAGCTAAATTCCTGGCCCTAATCTGTCTTTTCATGGAATAGTCCTGGATAAGAACTGGGAAGGGTGAAGAGAAAATTACTGTTTTCTGCTGTACCATGCAAAAATACATGGACATGTAGTCTGCATTGAAATAGTGTTTGTTAAGATAAGCAAAAATTATAATTAAGATATTTGAGTAAGAAAGAGTCATTTAGGCTATGCTAAAAGATAAACAGAAACAAACCATAACACTGTATTAAAAGAATGGACAGGACAAGAGAGAGAACTCTTAAGAAAATTTACAAGAACATATAGCTAAGTGTGTGTTATACATTTGTTACTACACAAGTCACACACAACTATCAGTCTGATTATTCTAGGATTTGCCTGGTTTTTGAACAAAATGTAATACTATCCAAGTTTATTCCCTGAGCTTCTTTTGCTTCACAAAAATAAAACAAAATTGCTCCCCAAAGATCAGAGACTTCTCACCACTCCAGTGACTACAAAATGTTGCTACTCTTTTGGTTTATAGTTCCAGAGGATATGAACAATGGATTTTTTAAAAAATAGTTTAAATTTCCACAGTGACTTCTAAGAGAAGGGCAAAGATCATTTGGCTATATAAAATCAAGGAATTATTTTAAAATTCTCATTGAATTTAAATCATAACCCTTTTAATAAGCCAAATTTTCTTTTTAAACTCTTTTTCTTAGAGGATCTATAGAATAAGTACTTTCCTTGGGAACACATTAGGTACTAAACCAATAGAGGGTCTATTCTCCTCTGAATCTTTGTAAATAAATCTAGACTACCCTGTGCTTTGTCAAGCATTTGGTCTGGATCCCATGTTCCTCAAACACTGCCCAGAGACTTGGCATCTTGGAAAATTTCCCAGATTCCCTGTGAAATTTTTCTATACCATGGGAATCCTTCAATCCAGCTGGCCATTTTTCCTTACTTTTAACACTGGAGCATTTGTGACATTCTTATATTCACGCACTCAGAATATACAGTGGCACCTCAGTTCTTCCACTATTCTGTTGCAAACTGAGTTGGATGAGAAGCGAATCAAATTCAGTGGTTAGGTTCAATGTTAACTTTATGAGGAAAATTGATTTGGCTCTTGTCCAGTTCAGGCTGCAGCCAGGATCGTGGAGAGAACTGAGTTCGTGGACTGACATGCCTCCGTAACACTATGATATAATCATCAAAGACAATGACTTGAGAGCTTCTGTTACATCTTCCTTCCTGAGTGAAAGTGGAAGAACCACTTCTAAGAAGCTGACAATAACCAGGTAGGAGGATGATACCTACAATACCCTCAGCTAGGACTGTCCCAGCTCTCTCTCTCTCTACATTATGTCTTGAAAGCATTTCAACCTTTTCCTTTCAAATAATTATCTTTTGAATGCAATGTCAAGAAGTACTCCACGTGTAATTGGACTGGCTATTATTGCTTGAAGATCATAGTTCAGAAACTGTAGACCCACAGAAAGAAATCTTTTAGTCACTATATTCAAAAATGTGATAATTTTTATCTTTTTTTTTCAGTACACAGGGTTATATTTGTGACCCTGTATTTGTGAGGCAGGCACCAGAACCACTGAGCTAAATCCCCAGCCCTAATATATGCTATCATTTTTAAACAAGAGGATATTGCATAAAAGTAGTAGTTTCTACTTTCTCTTAAAAATAGAAGCTCTGGTAGCCTCAACTATCAGATCAGCAGTAGACAGGAAATGAAAGGTTACTGTCCCCAGGTCTTTAACAGTACCACTGATCTTTCAATCATTCTTTCCCTATAGGCAGTTGAACGTTCAAAATTGTGCTAGATTTTGGAATATAGATGACTGACAGATGGAAACATTTCATATATAGGTTATAAAGCCCAAAGAAATTACAAAGGAGAGACAATCAGTACAATAGTAATTGTCCTGTTATTCAGATTTTTAGAGTACCATTAACAAATCTTAGGTTCAGGATTTGTAATTTTCATTAAATAGTAATACCTAGTACTCTCTTCCTGAGATTTTGCAATGGCTGAGGACAAAGACATAGGGAAGAGTACATAGAATATTAGACAAACACTAAGAAGTAAATTAAACCCTAATTTCATTGTAGAGTAAGTAATTGGGGTCAAAGATGGAAAGATTTTGTCCACAGTCACACTCGCTCCTTCTCAGCAACATCAAGACTGAGATCTCCACACCAATTTCTCTTCATCTGTGATGCCTCTGTTCTTGCCTGTATGATGTGTTCCACTGATGTGTGTAAACTGAACAGATCTACAAAATTGTCACACTTCCATAGCTATGTACTTCATACTCAGCACAACCGGTACTGATGAAGGAACAAAGATGAACAGTGACACCAGTCTCTTGATTTGTGTCCCTAAACTGTATCAAACTGTTGGAGAGGCAGAACAAAAAGGTACTGAAAGGTCTCTTCCAACTGCCACGTGGGACAGGAATCCTTCCATAGTAGCCCTGAAACAGTCTTGCTTTTGTTTCACTAGTTCAGTAGACATGGCCCTGACTGCCCCATGAGATGATTGTTCTCCCTGGAATTAGTTTGCTAGAGAGCTTAGCCTATTTTTCTAGGTGAAGGAGAGTGGAATCTGTTTTATAGTAGATACAACCTATATGTGCCTGTTACACCTTCCCATAGACTGTAAATGATGCTTCACTTCTTCACACCACAGTACATAAAGGTGGGCCTCAGGCTGCCTCACAGCCTTACTTCCTTTTTATCTATTTTTTTAAAAAAAATATGAAATGCTTCCTGAATTTGCATGCCATCGTTGCCTGGGGATCATGCTTATCTCTGCGTTGTTTGCATCTGGTTTGCATCTGGTGTATGTACTGCCACAGCGAGCACCTGACTAAGCATTCCGAGTTACTCAGAGCGCCCCTGTGTGCAGCCAGCCTGCTAGGCTCTCACAATCTGTGCCACGCATCACTGACTGTATCCTTGATTATTAAAATTTAACTGAACTGATCAGGCCCTGAGAAACCAGTAGCTCTAACTGCACCTTTGCCAAGGCCAAGCAGTGATCCAGAGAACAGAATTTCTGTGTCTTACAAAGAGCAGAAGTAAAATACAATCTTCTTGGAAAAAACACTTTATTGTTAGTTCAAAGTATCCTAGCATTGTATGTTATATATTGTGAAATAGAAAATGCTCAATGTAAAATAAGGTGAAAGGGGACAATGTTGAGATTGTAACAAAAAAGTAAGGAAACAAATTTTATATATATGGGGGGGTGGTAGGGTGGGTGGGGCTATGGGAAAAAATGAGAATTAAGTTGTGTCTTATACTGGTACAAATCCCCATTATGG
>PVIR01001067.1:24469-138423 GCA_004026965.1 Petromus typicus | reverse complement strand
TCCTCTGAGCAAAAAAAGATCATTCTCTATGAAGCTTAAAAAAATACTAATTTCTTATTGTACAATTTATATATAAAGCTCATATACAGTTTTAAAGAAACATGGAATGATAAAGTAGAACTTCTTTTATATTCTTAAAATGCTGTATAACTAAATTTAACACTTTCTAATGATAATTTATTTTTTTAAATCTTTTTTAAAGATTTTTAAAAATCTTTATTGGTACATTACATATATACATCATGATTGCACTCAACAATGAGAATTTGTACCAGTATATGACACAACTTAATTCTCATTTTTTCCCATAACCCTACCTACCCTACCACCCTGATAATTTATTCTTAATTGATGCCCACTTTGGTCAGAAAAAATGGAAAACAAATGCTGTAACCAATGTTAAAACAAAAGGGCCCTCATATTTCTATCTTTACTGATACTACTATAGCATTAAAGTATGCATCACTGCTCCAAAGTAAAGAAATAGCATAGTTTATTTAATTGCTTCCCTACTCAACATTTAGATTATTTTTAATTTTTGGAGGTAAATAATACCATTGTACAAAAGATCTTTATCATATAACTTTATCCTTTTTTAGTGAAATAATGTCTTTTATAATAAAGTCCCAAAAGCACAACTGAAGACAAACGATACCAAGTGTTGGTGACTTTAATATTAATTATGTATATAGGCACTTCTATAAAGTATTAAACATTCTTATAAGTCAGTATCCTTGCTCTGTGACATATTTCCTTCCAAGAAGGAATAAAAGTTACTAAAGACCTAGGGGAAAAAAGGAAATGAATTTATTTTTGTTGTAGTCATACTTTGTATAGTTTGTCTACCACGTTAAACAAGTTACAAGTTATTTTCTCCTTTCAAATTTGGCACCTTTGGAATCACAAATGATGTTTAATGTCTCCAGGGTGTCATTTAAAACTTGCCATTTTGTAATTAATTTTGAGAGTTTCTTAATAAATGGTTCTAAGTGCTTTGGGGCCTCTTCCCATCAGAGTCATTGACTAGAGATGAAAGCATATCAGAATACATCCTATCTGAAGTGCTCATTGGTTAGAATGGGCTCTGGCAGAAATTACATGAGTGGATGCACACAATTTTCTGAAATATTAATAGCCTGATAATTATTTTATACAGTAGACTATCCGCAGCACGCATTTCATTACATTTTCTATACTACTCTGTTGCTTTCATATGACTTAATTTGAATTCCCCTTTTTATGGGTTGGGTGATTTGCTGTATTGACAGATACCATAATGAACATCAGTGGAAAAATATCTGTAGCCCTGACATGGACAATCTTAGATAAAGTCTTGGTGGTGTTATTGAGGCAAGGTCAGCATACAACTGTGCTAGACTTGGGTCTCCACATCCAGTACTACGATCAAATTACTCCCACTTTCAGGGAAACACAGGGCACTATTTCTTAAGCTACTGTGAAACATTTGGATTCACAAGATTTACTATTAAAAGGGACCCTATAGACATGAATAATTTGCCTATGTTTAACCCAGTGGAGAACAGAATCTCCCCATTACTAACAAACTTGTCATTAAAACTCTGGTCTTTGCTTTCCAAGCTGGAAGGATTTCCACTGTTCTCAGTCTTGTTTGAGAAAATATATCTCATACCTTTTTAAGAAATCTTTATCAGTACATTATGAATACATATCCTCATCACATTCAACATTGAGGGTTTGTACCAGAATATGACATGACTTGGTTTTCATTCTTTCCCCATTCCCCCAGCCTGCAACCCCGGATCCCCTACATACATAATCTTTGTTTCATTTTTTCTTATCGTCACATTCATTTTCCTCTTGTTATTGACCCCTACACTCTCTTCCCTTTTAGATATTTTCTATTTCACAGTATCAGCTGCACATACTACAACTCATTACAGCTTCATCTAACTTCATGTTTCTGGTCACATCAGCTTTATAATTCCAAGTCTGTGGAAATCACATTGCAATTTTTCATAAATAAGCTGAGTGTGGAGAAATGGTAGAATAGAACCAAAATCTACATGATTCTAAAGGGAATTTCGAGCAGGCAACTAGTTATAGTTTCTTGTTTTCCAAAATGTCACAAATGTGCAGCACAATGCACATGATGCCACTGAATTATATAATTTAAAATGATTGTCATAGTAAATTTTTGCACATTTTGCCACAGTTTCTACTACCCTAAATGTTTCCTGATGGTCCTTTATTGTGAGTACTGTCTCTTTGCCCAAACATTCTTCCCATTAGTTGTGTAAGTTCAATATGGTTGTTGCTTATGTAATTCTATGTCTGCTACAATACTTTGCCTAACTTCCCCACTTCTGAGATAATGTACTTCTCTAATCCTATATATTTATGTCAATTAACTAGTACTGCAGATTTAACAGATATAAAATGTTTGCATTCATTTTTATGAATTTTATCATTGGAAATAAATTATAAGCCTTCTAAGGGCAAGCTAAAGTCTTATACAGTGTTTCTTTGAGTAGCCATTTATCTAATTATCTGTCTATTATCTCTCAAGGGGCAAATGTTTCTGGAAGTTGACGAATCATCTAGCAGTGAGGTTTAGAACATTTTACTAGAGAACTATACACTTGGAGCTTGGTACCTGACCAGGTCAAATGCTCACTGTTTTCACTCTTACATACTAATTCAAACTAGTCACAACACCTGGAGTATGCCAGGGCCCACACTAGGTGTTAAATATAAACTCAGTAAGACAATCTGTCCTCAAGTTGCTCAAATACTGGGAGGAGAGAAGAGCTGTACACAGACTGCTGTATTGCAATATGTTAAGGACAGGGTGTATTTTTTCAGTCACAGATACACCAATGACTTCTTAAAATTGTGGCCTTCCGAACCAAAACTCCATACAAACACTCCTGGCTCAGCTTACTGTGTGATGTAAACATGTTTAACCTCTAACACTTGAGCTTCCCTCCCTGTGAAATGGACGGGTGAATGAGTCTACAAGTCTTCATCTCACAGTGCTTTTAGGCAGATGAAATAAAATGATGTAAGTGCTACACTTAGCTTCGTGCTTTGTACACTGTAAATATCTAATAAATACTATAGTTCCTTCTGTGACTTTAGAGTAGACACTGAACCAAATTGATATTTTTTAAAATGTGATCTGGAATCAGTTGTGTATCCGTTGTGTGGCGTGTGTATTCACATACACTCTACACAGCCTTTTACAGCTATTCGCCTTGGATTTAGATAGAGGATAATTATATGCATCTTTAATTCATAGGGAACAGCCAGACATGCAGAGCATCTTCTTCCTGGCCACATCAGAATGGTGAGATGCATTGTCTGGGCTCATCAATCAGATTCTTTTGTTGATAATTTGAGCATCAAAATGAAGTCCTAGATGTACCTCGAGGACATCTTCATAAGTGAAATAAATAGGACACAGATGTGTAAATATTGTATGTTTTCTCTGGTATGAGAAAATGAAGATGTAAGTGAGTTGTAGTATGTATAGTTGATATTGTAAAATAGAAAATATTTAAAAGGAAAGAGGGTGTAGGGGTAAATAACAAAGGGAAAAAGAATGTGACAGCAATGAAGAGAAAAGGAAACAAAGCTTATGTATATGGGGGTAGGGGGGCTGCAGGTGGGAAGGGGAAAAATGAGAATCAAGTTATATTCTGGTACAAACTCTCAATGTTGAATGCAATAATGATGTGTATTCATAATGAACCAATAAATATTTGAATTTTAAAAAATGAAGTCCTAGAGAAATGAAAGGTCATTGGACCTAACGTATCCTAATGGCAAAACTCTGGTGTAAGGGTCCCTCACTGCTCAGATGTTCCTTTCTGGAGATTTGGTTGTGCAGCCAGACCTTTGATTCCACCAGCTGTGACAAATTCCCCTGCAGTTATTGCTACTTACAAAATAACATAACTAACAATGACAAAGTGTTCTCTCTTTGCTCAGGTACTCAAGAGCCACATTGATCAGATGGCTTCTATTTCCACCAAAACCTGAGAATCTCCTTGAGGTGTCTGTCCTAATCACTTGCTCTTACAGCTGCTCTCCAATAAGATTTTAAAAACAGAGAAAACTGCAAGTTCAGTTTCATATGCTTCCTATCTCACCTTTTACTTTAACATCTGAGATTTAGGGTAAGTTAGTTCATGCCTCTGTATCCCTTTTATTTATTGATGCGTAAGTACAAACAATGATGTTCTTCCATTGTTAACAAATAAGCCATACATGAATCTCAAAAAAAAAAAAAAAAGAACGACCTCTGAGTTTGCTGTAAGAATCTGATTTCACTTTTCTCAAAAGTAAGGTCCCTGGAATTTGTAGCCTCTAGGCTACCTTCAATGGCTACTGTGTTAATTTAATGTCACATTGATCAAAAGAAAAAGATAAAGAAATCTGGATGTGATAAAGGAACAGTTAATCACTAAGGAAATACAAATGTGTTACATTTGTTTCAAAAGATCTGCATATTCAAAGATTAAGATAGAAAACGTGTAGTAATATGTTCTGAATACTTAATGACTAAAAGATGTACCATTTTAAACAAACAAAACCATATCAATTTAACACTAAATGATGAAAAAAATGTTTGATTTACTTTTCTTTAAATTCTAGGCAGAGCCGGTGGGGTGGGTGCCACATACCGTAATACAGTGAACAGCAATGCAAATGCACTTTTTAAAAAAGCGAAACGGAAGAAAAATTTTCCCCTTTGGACATTCATGTTTATTTTCTCACATCTTCTAAAAGTTTACTACTCTTGCTTAAGTCATCTTGAAATATTAGTAGTTCTCAAACAATGTGTGGTTCCAAATTCTATTTCTGCTGGTCCTACTTCAAACTCCAGAGAACAGCAATTCTCATAATAAAAACGGGTATTTCCCAAGACTCACCAGACTCAATTAGCTAAGAACCTGCCCCTTACTCTGGGGGCAAAGTCAGAATTTAGTTCTTTCAGATAATAATGAACAGAAATAGGAAACGATCATTTTACAATGGCTTTCTAAATTACCTTAAGGAGTGGTAGTACATGTGGTCCTTCTTTTCTAAAAGTGTGGAGAGCTTATTGTAATAAATCTTACAGAAAGCAAACTATACCATAACAGGCTGTTAAACAGCTTCAACAGACAGATTGTGAAGGGTACAAAGGACGGTGTATGTATGGGTACTCACGTTCATATGCACGTGTACACGTGGGTTTCTATGTCCATATCATATCACACACATCAGCTAAATAACTGCTTTGAGCACATTCCCTTCACATGGAGCATTCAACTTCCCAACGTACAGAAGTAACTTTTCTTGGTGTGTTTTGGGGGTTTAATATGGAGCAGGATCAGGGAAGAGTGTTTTGTTTTGTTGGGTTTTTTTTGAGACAGGGTCTCACTTTGTGGTTCAGGCTGGCCCTGAGCTCAGCCTCCAACTCACATCACAGCAATCCTCCTGCCTCTGCCTCCCGAGTGCTGGGATTACAGGCGTGAGCCACCACGCCCGGCACTGTGGTATGTGGTGCTGATTGCTGCTGACTGTGAGTCTCTACACCCAGTATTGTTATGTGGTTTCTGGGGATCGAACCGGGCCCTTGTGCTCGCAAGACAGGCGCTGGAACCACTGAGCTATATCACCGGCCCAGGGAAGAGTGTTTTTATATCATGGAAATGAAATTTCTAAAAGTGTGGCATCCTTGTGATTATCATGTGTATAAAATTTACTTCTTATTTCAAATCTTGTAAACCTTTCAACAGCTTGCCTCTTGCCACATTTTTATTTATTTATTTATTTTATTATTTTTCTAGTTTTTTGAGACAGGGTCTCGCTTTATAGTTCAGGCTAGTCCTGAACTCTGTCTCAAACTCAGCAATCCTCCTGCCTCTGCCTCCTGAGTTCTGGGATTTCAGATGTGAGCCACCACGCCCAGCACTGTGGTATGTGGTTATGGGGGATCGAACCCAGGACCTCGTGTTTGCAAGGCAGGTGCCAGAACCACTGAGCTAAATCCCTGGCCTCCCATTTTTGAATTAATCATTTGAACTATTCAAATACAAAATAAACCTTTTGTGTTCCCATTTTAAAGCTTATAAGCTTCCTTCAAGTACACAGCCATGATACAGAAGAAATTGCCACTGTTCTCTAGAAACCAAGACCCTGTCTGAGTCAGAGTTAATATTAACAAAGATCTTTTGGTATTTAATAAATATTCTATGTTCCCCCATAAAAAATATTCACCTTATTTTGCAACTTTTTTCTCTACTATGTAAAATTGCCTGTATGCCTGTGCTACGCTAATGACAGCTGGGTTACTTTTTTCCCTTTAAATAAGCCAGTCAGCCGACTTTAAACACTGCCTATTTCTAGTGCTTTTCTCTGTCAACGTTTCTGTTAACGAAAACAATGACTAAATGCAATGCTTCCAACACAATTAAAAAGAAACAGCCTCATGAGTCAATTAGCAGGAAAACTACAGAGACAGTGGCAATGTCTAAGATACAGAGTCTACCAAAAAAGTATACAGCATGAAAAGAAAAGTTCATATAGATATTTTAATAGTAAATTTTCTGAGACATTATGATACTAATACAAGTGATCTTTGGACTCCACAGTTACAAGGGTGTGCAATGTGATGGCCACTAGCTTCTAGACATTTATTAATACAACATACAGCTGACATGTATGCCATTTTTTGGTAAACTCTTTATCATCACTGCACATCCTTTCTTGAGTGGTGCTCCAAGAATTCTTAATTTCTTTGCCGAAATTTTGGTTGTTTATATAACACAACACACAGGTTTAGGTTTAAAATAACAAGGCACAAACATTCATTAATACAAATAAGGTTTATTAAGTATTGTCAAAAATATTATTACTCCATGGATGACGAGCTTTCCAATGTCTAGTCTCACTTAATCCTAACAACAATTCAGTCTTAATAATACTAATCTTCTTTACAATGAAGATATTGAAGCTCAGAGGTACTAAGGATCCTGCGTAAGTTAACTGCCTGTTATTAAGTGACTTCATGACAAAAGTAAACTCAGGTTGCGCCAGACATTTACCCAATGTACCATGTAAACAGGTGCTAAAAATTTTAGATGTAACTTTGTATATACATATATATGAATTCATGTATATCTAATTATTTCTATTCCCAAAATATAATATATATGCGTGTGTATGTACACATGTGTACATGTATATATATATCTCAAACTATCAACTGACATACTATGTTCTTAGATTAAAAAATGAGCTCAGACAATGTGCTTTTAGATGCATTCTCTTCTTCGACTCTTAGAAAAACTCAGAAGAGGACAAGTGCAAAAAATGTCATTATAATCCAGATCGACTCATCCATCTATCAAAAAGTATTTATTAAATAAGAGGAATTAAAGGTGAATGAAAAAGAAAAATCAAAGCTTCTACATTCATAGATTCTTCTGTCTAGTGCAAGAAATAGACATTAATCAAACAGCATTCTATAAAAAGCTTCAGACAAGGACAGATCTGTATTTCTATGGGAACCTAAAATAGCATTTTTGCAGCAGGCCAGTAAAGTTTCCCTTGAAGTAGCAATGCTCCACTATAGATTGGAAAGATGATGAGACATAAAAGGGAAGAGATGGCCAGACAGACAGGTTGGTCTGCTCGGAGATTTAGGGTGGAAGCACATCATTCGTGAGGAGGGAAAGAGAGTCAGAGTGGTCCAGAGAGGAGTTAGTGTCACATGTACTTAGCAGAGACCAAAACATGAAGTAAAGAGAGAGATGAAGACAGCTAACAGGCTGTTCTCCTCCAGAAAGTATCAATAAAAGCCACTGAAAATAGCAACAAATTCCAAGGAACACTTCTCATAACAAGTTCTGTTTTGATGCACGAGTTGAGAAATGTTAAGTGTACTTGAGGAATTCACCAGAAAGCCACTCAACAAGTGCCTGACAGAGGAGGAGACAGCATTGCATGAAGATGATGGGATTCACCAGCCTTAAAAGAATAGCCATCCGTCAGACAGGATGAGAGTGAGTGCCCGCCTGCAGGGAATCATGTTCCAGATGAGGGCATAACCCTCAGGACAGGAGGGGAAAGGACCGAGTGGAATGCACAGCCCAGAGAGGCAGCAGAGAACTACTCTGCTCAGCACCTATACCATAAAGACTCCCAGATAGCTTGTAACACCACCTTTTTATAACATGACAGAATAAAACTCCTACCGAAAGAACTATGGTGTTATATGAATGCTCCCAGAGAATGCATACTCATTCTAAAATTGTTTTCAGTTGCACATTAAACCAATTAAAAGAACTTATCTGTTTTATAAATGTCACATAAAATGGCAAACAATAGTTGGCATACAACACCACATGCAAGAATATAGAGAATGATTTTAATAGCCTATGAAAAGAAAAGCAGAATTCTTTTATTTCTTTCTCCCATATCAAAGATATATAAATATCATTTTTATGAGTAAAAAGAAAAGGACAGCTTTATGCTAACCACAGGAGACTGTGTTATGGCCTTTCCTTGAAATGAGATACTTTGTCACAGGTACAAAGAATGAAATAGAAAAGTTATACATTGACATGTAACTACCAAGATAATGCCTCTAATTACAAAATATCAAGGAAACAAATAGCGTGTATAATTTGAACAAGATACAGCTAAGTATATATACATGCATGAAAATATCCTGAAAAGGTAAATTATAAGTTGAATGGCTATATATGGGGGGTGAAATTAAATGAAGACTAGGGTTAAATGAAGATTTGCTTATTATTGAGTACTTTACGGGAGTAGAAAGGCAAGGTCAACTTGGTTTCAAATTCTAAGCATCTGACGAATGGATATGAGGAAAAAATAAACTGAAAGCAAAAATAACTAGTCAGGAAATCACAATGAGAATTTCTTTATTACGTTATTGTTTCTTTTCATCTGTCCCAAAGCTTAACTCTACGGACTCAAAATAAGCAGAACAGTATGGAGGGAACAGGCAAAGACAAAGTTCTGGTTTCTCTTCCAAGTGTTTTTTTAATGACTGTCAAATTCTTTCTCTCCAGTTTGCATAGCTAAGCAAATGGTTAGACAGCAGATTTTTAAAAAACAAAATCTTTGCCAGCTGTAATTTTCACTTGTTTATATTATTATTGTATCAGTCAGGACATATAAAAGAAACAAAGTTAATGTAAGATATATAAATACGTAGGAATTTACAACATTGGCTTATGACCGCTCACTGCGTCAGGTGTGGAAGAGTGCCGAGGGTCTGCCTGTGGCTGGGAATCTGAAGGAAACAGTCAAAGGCCGGGAGCTCAGGGTAGCGTCCCTGGCAGGTCCACAGCAGGAGGCTGAAATGTCTGAGACAGAGGCTAAAGAGCCAGGAAATGATGTCCAAAATTAAGGTGAAGACTGGAGCCCTCCAAAGAAACAGAGCAAGCCTTCCTTCTTTGTTCCCTTTTATACCATTCTAAGGATGAAAATACTCCCTAGGGTGGGGAGGACTCCACAGCCAGAGTTAAGCTGAGCCAATACTTAGGCATTTCTTATTCAAATTGATCCAATCAGTTCATGATCACAATGACTCAGCTATCTTGAAATGGAGTGCCTAATTATTATCCAATTGTTGTTTATATAATTAAGAGCAAATCTCAAATTCTTGAAATTCTTGAAGACTTTTCATGGTCACCAGATAAGCTCTTTAAATAACCTAGAAGTCAGAGTACTTTGAAAACTGATTTCATAGTCTAAAGCTGTTCAATCGAATGACTCCATGAAATTGTTTTACTCATTTCAGGTTAAGAGTCACTTGAAGCTTTCACCTCTAATTTCATGATCAGTAAACTGACATAGGAAGGTTGATCTTACAACTCTGCATTGTTTTTACATCTCAAATTTTGGTTTTCCCTTCCTAACCCGAACCGCACTCCTCCATGGCCTCTCTAATCATGTGATACTCTCCAAGTCTCAGAAATTACATTTTGTGTGTGACCTGGCATTCTCAAAGTGTGTACAGCTTATATAGAACATTTTTAAAATTTAACTTTTGGGGGACAAATAGGACAGAAATCCAAAAGCATTTTTTCTTCTAAATCATTACCTTTTTCTAGCCTAGATAAATTCTAAGTAAGGGTTAACATCTTCAAATATCTAGCTGCATGAACTCATTAATGATTAGCCACAGAGTGTACTTATTTCTCATCTTATTTACTTGAGATTTGTCAATTACCTAAAAATTAAATTAACATAACAATTCCATTTTCAATATCAAAAAAGAATAAAGTAACTAGGAATAAATTTAACAAAGTAGATACAACTTGGACAATGAAAATAAAAGAAATGTAAGAAATTCTAACTAATATTGTTATAGTAACACTGTCCAAATTGATCTACAAATTCAATTTAATCCATATCAAAATTTCAACTGACTTCTTTTCCAAGATATATCAAACTTATCTTAAAATTCACACAGAAGTGCAAAAGACTCTGGATAACCAAAACAGTCAAGAAAAATAAGGTTATGTTTGAGGGATTCATATTTCCTGATTGCAAAACTTACTTTAAAATTACATTAATTCAAACAAGTCTGTATTGGTCTAAAGACAGACTTACAGATGAGTGAAATAGAGTTGAAAGTCCCAAAATAACTTGCACCATCTATGGTCAATTTATTTTCAACAAGGGAGCCATGAGCTTTTGACAAGGAAAGAACAGTCTCTCAACAAGTCATTCTGGGAGAATTGGATATCCTCACACAGAAGAATAAATTTAAAACCTTACCACATTATTATAATCTAAGAGCAATTCAAAGTGACTCAAATATTTAAATATGAATAAACCCAGAAAATATATAAAGAGAAATATCTGATTATATCCTTATGATCTTGGGTAAGTTAATAGTTTCTTAGATATAATATCAAAAGCATAAATAATAACAACATAAATTTAGACTCATGAAAATTAAACTTCTATGCTTTAAATTGAGCCAAAATGAAACTAAAAATAAACTTATAGAATGGAAGAAATATTTGCAAGTCATTTCTGTCATAGGTAATATGAAGAACTCTCACAACTGAGTGATAAAAGGACCATATTTCTATTTAAAAATCTGGATTAGCATATGAGTAGGCGTTTCTCCAAAGAAAACATAGAAATGGTTAAAAAGATATTCAAAGATGCTTAATATCATTAATCACTAGGGAAATGCAAGTCAAAACCAAGATGAGATATTTCACATGCAATAGGTTCAAAAAAGTAAAAAGAAAAGAGAAAAAAATGGGTGTAGGTGCAGAGATAAGGAACTGGAGCCCTAACGTATCACTGATGGAATTTATGACGGTGCAAATACTGTAGGAACCGTTCTGAACAGTTGAACCGTTTTGAACAACCCTCCAAAAGCCAAACACTGTGTTACCACATGACTCCATGTTTTCACTCCTAGAAAAACACCGAAGTGATATTAAAATATATGAGTATGTGCTATGATTGAAAAATATGATGAATTTTTAAAATGTCTTCTTATAAAAGAAAGACACATTGCTATTAATCCTCCTCAAAATCTTCCCCCTCGTTTTGAATATGTTTATCCTGTCATCCTTAACACTTTCTGAAGCAGCTCTGGAAGTGCTCATCTGAGTGTCTTTAGGTGCATTGTTGTGCTTATTCTGATATTATGCATTAACTGAAAATGCTTAGCTTTCATGGTCACTTTGATTTTGGGTAAAATCCAGATATCAGATGGTGCCAGAACTGCTAAATAAGATGGGGGAGGACACACTGCAATGTTTTTAAGAAGAGGACACACTGTCCTGTTTTAGTCTAGTTTTCTGTTGAATGGCCGTCAGCAGCAGCAATGGTCGTATTTTTAATCAAGCCTTATAAAGACATTGAAAAAGAGGACTTCCAGAACTGCTTCAGAAAAGCAAAGGAATGATGGGATAAGTGGGTCTGAAGAGAAGGGGAGTATTCTGAGGGAGATTAATAATAGTGTGCCTTTAATTGTAATACATTTTTAAATTTTAACATTCACCGTCTATTTTAGTCTCAGGAATGTGACTATATATGAAAACATCTATACAAAAATGTTCACAATAGCATCATAATAGATATTCAGTGAAAATGATGCCAACATCCATCAGCTGATGATGAATGGATAAATAAAATGATATATCCTATGATGGAATATTATTTGACTATAAAGAAAATGAGTGATGGCTGAAATTCCAAGACATTATTCTAAGTGAGAGCAGTTAGCCACAAAGACCATAGAAACAGAAGTAGATTAGTAGTTACCAAGAGTTAGGAGAAGGGTAGAACTGGATGTTAGTGCCAAAAGATGTGGAACTCTTCGTGTGGGATAATGATAATATTCCAGAAATAGGTTGTAATGGTGGCTGTAGACACTGCAAATATTCTGAAACACACAGAACTGTGTAATTTATCATAATCACCATTTCAGGAAAACATTTGTACATCTGTATGAATTCTCCCTCAATAAACCCAACGTGGACTAAATAAAGGTCAGAAACAATTATTTTTAAGAGCACGTAAAGAGGTGATTAGGAAAGGGAAGAAGAGGAAAAGATGACCACTCCACTTGATAAACAGAGGCACCATTGATGTCCTTTGATATAAATGTTTCAGTGCACATCTGCCATTGATATTATAGAAAGACACAATTCCTGGTAGTCCAACAGAGCATCTTTATAAGCAAAGAGGTTTAAAAAAAAAAAAAAAGCGGGAAGGGAAGAATGTACTCATGCTTTCTGGCTGCCCAGTCATGAGGGTAAATGAACAGGGCTTCATAAAGAAGGATGAATATGTTACCTATAAAGAGCCACTCAGCCAGAGATGCTGCAAGCAAGCGCTATTCTGCCTACGTGTGGCCGACTCCACCCACACAAAGGTCCTTTCTAAGCCACTGTCTACTGGCCCAGGGGAAACAGCAGCCAAGCCCTCTGCAGTCTCATGCTGGTGTAGAGGAGGCGTGGAAGTCTTCCACAGAAAGCCTGCTGCTTCCCTACTCACAGAAGAAACACAACATCCTCACAGTGAGGCACTTATCATGAGACTGATCAAAACTCTGCACATAGGTATGCTGCTCTTTGCATTCATCCATTCAACAAATATTTACTGAGCATCTGCCATGTATGAGGTACCACAGGGGTAGAAGAGAAGGATTATTTTTGCAGAACATTCTTTGCGGGTACCAGGAGGAATGCAAAATGACAGGATCCTCTGATTACACCTCTCACTGATGCCCCACCTTTCTGAGAACAAGTGCCAACATTCTACAAGGTCCTAGGAGGTGCCCACCCTCCTCTCCCATTTGACTTCATGGCTTCACCCCTGCCTCTCAGCCACTCCTCCACAGCAGCCTCTGGCCTCTCTGGTCTCCCTCCATTGCACCCCGCACACACCTTCATTTTCCTCTATGCCAGCGGTTCTACCCACATTGAAAATTTTGCCCACATCTCTTTGTGGCTTCTGTTCTTCACTTCTCAAGATTTGGCTTAAATTACTTCTCAGGAAGGTCTTCCTGTGCTGATGATCTTATTTGAAACTACAATGGAATGACTTACAGCATTTCCTATCCCTCATCCTGCTCTCATTTTCTTCTTTGTTTTTCCATGTTCCACTTTAATCCACTGTCATTTCTTTACTTATTTCCATAGTGCTTTTGCCTCACCCAGATTATAAATCACATGGGACTTATTTTTTGTTTATGCTCAAAGGAAACGCTTTGAACCTGTTCTTTGGGAGCGTTACCTGACAGCACCTGAAATCACAGGTCTAAGCCCATAGCAGTGGCAGCTACAGCCACCTTTGAGACGTTAAGATGAAAACACTGTATGATCCCACAATGGAGAACACTTCCTGAGATACCTGAGCAGCACAGAGCTGTGCTTCCCACCCCACTCTGCCCAGTGCCCACTGTCAACGAGCTACATGGAAATTATTTCTATAGAGAGTGTTTGCTATAGAAATGTCTGTGTTTTCCACAAATGATTCAAAAGCATCAGAAGACGAAGATGTTTATGCTAGTTTC
The DNA here is from genome assembly GCA_004026965.1 of Petromus typicus. Lineage (NCBI taxonomy): Eukaryota > Metazoa > Chordata > Mammalia > Rodentia > Petromuridae > Petromus > Petromus typicus. The sequence goes on along the minus strand of PVIR01001067.1, from coordinate 124,367 downwards.
TAAATCTTCTCTGACCTTCATAATCTCTAACAGCTCATGCAGTTGTTTAAATTTTATTTCCTCCTTTTATTCTGATTTCTTTCATCTTTCCCCCTTCATAAAAATGAAAAAAGAGGGAAAACAAGGCTTTACTGCTAAGGAAGATATTTTACTCCTAAGTTTATTCATACTGTATTATGTAATGTACTGTATTATGTACTGTATTATGTAATCCTTGCTTTCATTTGGAGTTTCTTTCTAATCATGCACATTCAGTCTCAGGAAACGCAAGGTCACTTGATGATGACTGTTTTAATCAACTGGAAAGTCTCATTCTGAACATGTTCACTTGGAAATGTGTGAGAATTATAGATGGGAATTGCATGTATATGACTAGAGATGATAGAGATACAGAATGGGGCCAAGGGGTCACTTTGGTTTGCCTTTATACAATGGTATAAAAGCACCAACTTGGCTGAGAAGAATCCTGCTTTCTATTCTTGTCATCGGATAAGTCCTTTGGACACATGCATTGTCTAGAACCATTTCAACTAAATTCCACAGATTTGTCTGTAAAATTGGGAAATTAAGATTAGCCTCTGAACAATTTATTTACCTTCTAAAGTGGGGGTAAAAAAAGCAAGCACCTCCAGCCAAGAAAAGATCCCACGAATGCTTTTTCTGTTTTGAAAACTTCAGTTCAATTTCTCAGAACTGTGAGTATGAAATAATAATTTCTCAAGCTGTGGAGCTCATGTTAATGGATATAGCATCAAGGAATTGTAACATTAGATCTGGTTCACCAAAAATTCAATACAAGCAACAGGCTGCACTTTAAATAAATATTTAAGCAAAATATCAAGCTGTTTAGAATATTCTAGAAAAAATACAGTTATTTATATCTCTGCCCTAGAAGGTAAAATGTGTCATTTTGTATATATATTAAAAGAGCGCATGAAAATTTTTGAAAAAAATAGTATTTCTCAATGATGAAAATTAGAATTTTTTTTCTGGTGAATGATCATTTGAAGTAAACGTCAAAAACTGATTCAAAATAAACCTAAGAGCTTTAATTCTATTACTAAAACTAGTTTAAAATAAATTTAAGTAATTTTTATTAAGACTGTATCAAGACATTTAGCACATATTTTAATTGAAAGGATTTAAAAATAAGAAAATTACATACAAATCAATAAATAAAATGCAAGGATTTTATTCCATTGTTGTAGAAAAGAAAAAAAAAAAAACATTTCATAAAGCTCAGGAAAATTTATAAAACAAGTTTAGTAAAAATAAAGTTTGACCTTAAAATTAAATTTAAAATGGGATAAGCAAACGAGTTATTACCTGCACAAAATATTTATGTATGCATGAGTAGTATTTTTATTTAAAAAGATAGGAAGAATATGCTAGTCAAAGCTGTCCTAAATTGTAAGATGAAAGCCAGTGACCAGAAAAAGTATTTATTGTGCCATCTCCTACAGTCAGATAGGAATAATGACTTTCAAGCTGCTACAGTGAGTACAAAAACCTATTTATTTAATGTTCTTGCTTAAGATTAATCCACTTATTTGAAAACTTGTTTTCTGAGGGTCCACTATGTGCTAGGACTATGCAAGACACTGGCTATAAGTGTGGGATAAATTATCCTGTGTTTGCTTTGTTCTGTCTACCCCTAAATGAGCCAATTGGCTCTATGTGATAATGTTAATATACAGTTAAAAAGCAAGTTGGTTGATGGGCTGGGGAGTTAGCTCAGTGGTTCTAGCGCCTGTCTTGCAAGCGCAAGGGCCCGGGTTCGATTCCCCGGTAACCACATAACAATACTGGGTGTGGAGACTCACACCCAGCAGCAAGCAGTACCACATACCACAGTGCCGGGCGTGGTGGCTCAGGCCTGTAATCGCAGCACTCGGGAGGCAGAGGCAGGAGGATTGTGATGTGAGTTTGAGGCTGAGCTCAGGGCCAGCCTGAATCACAAAGCGAGACCCTGTCTCAAAAAACCTAAAAAAAAAAAAAGCAAGTTGGTTGATCAGAATCTTGTCCACTCCCCCCACTTTTTTGTAGTCCAGATATCGTGGCACACAAACAACTGGCAGTGTCAATAATTCCTATGTGAGAAAATAGAAGCCAGGCCATCCATAGTAGGAATTTATTCTCTCATAAAAGGAGAATGAGAAGAAAGAGGGAAAGGAAGGCACAAAAATTTTGTTATTGGATGGTTTGGTCACATGGCCAAACATGTGCAATCTGTACAGTTACAGTTTATATCTAGATGTCCCCCAAAGTCTCATGTGCTAAGAGAAAGGATTCTACAGAGGTGGCCGGCTCTAGGGTGTGGGATTAAGTATCTAGGATGCTGGGATTAAGGGAATGATTACTAAATTGGTCCACTGATTGGTTTGGCATAGTTCTGAGTGTGGATAACAAGAAGGCCCAACCTGGGTATGGGTGGCACTACCCGAAGAGTGGACACGCTGGAAGGAACAGATGAGAGACACAGACTGCTGCTGCTGCTTCCTCACTACTTCACTCTTTTACTGCCATCCTGCCTTCTGCCCACCATGCCATGAACTACTTTTGCTTGGGGTGCCCCTCTGCCAGGCCACCCTGCCTTAGAGCCAGCCAATTATTTTTGACTGAAATATTTACAAACTGTGAGCCAAAATAAGCCTCTCTCCTGTAAATTTACGTGTTGGGTACTTTTTCTCAGTAACAAAAAAAGTAACTAAAACGAAAGTTAAAAGCTGTTTGGACCAAAGTTGCTTCCATATCTATAGTTTGTTTCTGCTCAGATATAAAGAAGACAGTATTTTATTTACTATGATATAAGAAGTCTTATCTGTAAATGAAAATCATAGTAAATCAATCTTCATTGAAATTCAAAAATTATATTTGTCAAAGACATCATTAACAAAATAAAAAGGCAAGCTACAGAGAAGGAAAATATATTCACAAAATATATACCTAAGAAAGGACTTCTGTCTAGAACATACAAAGAATTCCTACAAATCAATGGCAAACTAGGAAAATATATTTACAAAATATATCCTTAAGGAAGAACTTCTATCCAGAATATATAAGATATTCCTATAAATCAATGACCCAAAAAACTGACGATAGAAAAATTTTAAAAACGTACATAAGATCTGAACTACAATGTTGTAAAAAAGCTTATCCATTTGAATAATAAGCACACGAGAAAGTGTCCAACATCATTTATCTGGAAAATTTAAATTAAAGCTCAACTGCATACTATTGCTCATCTACCAAGATGGCTAACTTTAAAGGACTAATCTCAAGTGCCACTGAGCAAATGGGAGTAAAAAGAGTATTCATATATTATTAGTAGGAGTTTAAAATGGTTCATCTACATTGGAAAGTTATTATCTTCTAAAAGTAGACATATCCCTATCCTATATCCCAGGAATTCCATGTCCAGTTATATACTCACTAAAAGTGGATTAATTGGGCTGGGGATTTAGCTCAGTGGTTCCAGCGTCTGACTGGCAAGTGCAAGGTCCTGAGTTCCATCCCCAGTATCACATAACACAGTGCCAGGCATGGTAGCTCACATCTGTAATCCCAGCACTTCAGAAGCAGAGGTAGGAGGACTGCTGAGAGTTCAAAGCCAGGCTGGGCTACATGGTGAGCACAAGGCCAATTTAAACTACAAAGTGAGACCTTGTCTCAAAAAAGAGCAACAGATTACTAATATTTGAAGATGAATGTGCTGTTAGGAGGTGGGGCATGTTGGAGGGAGGGCCTCTGAAACAAACCTCTCTCCCTGGTGCTGTTTTTCTGTTGCGCTTCCTTAAAGCCATGAGCTAAGCAGTTTTGCTTTATCACATTCCACCTCCCTGCTGTTTCTGCACTGGACCCCGCTGACTGTGGACTGCAAACTCTGAAGCTCCGAGCCTTTTCCTTTAATTTGTGGCTAATGGATACTTTGTATCAGCAACAGAAAGTTCACTAGTAAACTATCTCAAGGTCTTTGCTTTGGCTCTTCTTGCCTAGAATGTTCTTCCCTTAAAAAGTTATTAAGTTCACTCTTACCTCTTTCAGCGTTAACTGTTGTCTTCTCACCCAGGCTCTACCTCGATCTCATTCTGTTTAAAAGAAGCCTTGCCTGAGCATGTCTGATTACGGCAAGTCATACCTAGATTTACCGCTGACCACACCAGAGGTGAAAAATAATGAATTATCAAGAAACAGAAAAAATACACTTGAAAATGCCTAACAGTTTTTAATATGCAAAAATCTTTCATATTCTTCCTCCTTTAGTGTTTAGCAAATATTTGAAATATATAAAAATATTTTTAAATGTGGCTTTTGAGGAAGTGGTGGAAAACCAGCAGGATGTGGGAAGAGTGATAATATAGCCAAGGATGTGAATAGTGTGTGTATATGACTCTGTGTATGGAACAATCCAAAACGGGAGGCAAGAACTGAAAGCAATGATGCAATGTGTGAAAATGGCCTCAGATGGAAAACTGACAAAGGCTTTTTCTTAGTTCTGTCCTTCTATTAGCCTCCAAAATTACGTATTTCTCTATTGGGTTGGGGAAATGAGTTTGGCTAAATACAATGCTGTGATCTGCCTATCAGATGCCCAACGCAAGTCTCACGTCATAACAGGAGTCCTACATTCATCAGCAGATTCATCTCTGATTGATTCAGTAGCTGAATGTGCTAGGTGGGGCCTGGTTGGAAGTGGGGTCCTGGGAGCAGACCTGGAAGGGTTATTTTTGTTTCCAACTCCTCCCTCCTTTCTCCATTTCCTGGATGCCATAAATGAGCAGCTTTCTTCTATCATGCCCTTTCACCACATTCCTGCCTTCAAGACAGCCAATACTGGACAGAATCCACTGGAAACTGAATCCACTCTGCACCAAATAAACCACTCCTTTTGGTACCAGATATCAGATATTTAGTGCCAGCAAGGATAAAGTAGGTAATACATAAAGATGTGGTACTAGAATAGGGGTTGGTATATCAGAACTTCCCAATCCAGGCTTCAAAGGTGAAACTGCTTGTTGGCCACCCATTTTCTGTTCTGGAGTGAGGTCATGAATGGAGTACATAGTGACTCCTTGAGTTACGACCAGCCTGACAACTTGGGAACAACCTGGGTTATGACTGGAATTTTAGTTTTAACTTCTGAATACATTCTTTAGTTATAACCCAAATGTTAGCTGCTTGTGACTCCTGGTGGTCTCAGATACAGACTTAACCCTTCTGGAAAGGACATCACAACATCCTTTACCATGTGGGGTCAACTGAGAAATCCTGAGCCAATGTCTCTCTAAGGACACTGAGATCTGCCTGTATACGGGACAGAGACTTTGAAGGCTGTGGGGAGGAGCCTGAGTCTTTAGCTGACCAACTTGAACTACAATCAGCCCTGTGAACAACTGAGTTTGTAAGTCAAGAATCCATTGTACTGATTTTGCTACACTAGCCTATGCCCTTTACTTTCATTTGCCAACAAGTCCTGTAAATCATGTAATGGCTCTATTAAAAGAACTGGGCCATGTTGGGAAATACTCTCCAAGCAAAACAACAGTTTTTACACCTTGAACTGCCCACCACTGAGAAGGAAGCACAACACCTGATGGGCTTCTGCGGGTCTCAGATTCAACATATTCAACAAATACCTCTGCTGTCACTCATTTCTTGGGTAACATGAAACATTACCAGACTCCTAGCAGAGAATGGCGCAAGTAGGCCTACCAACGGGGTCATATGATCGAGCATACACTGTTGGTGTTATTAGAGGTGGAAAATATCCTACATGAAGTACTTATCCAGCTTCAACAGGAAAATCACATCTTCACTTCTAGAATTCTGAAGCAAAGCCATGCCACCTGCAACTGCAATTACTATACACCATTCAAAAAGCAGCTTCCAGGGTGCTACTGGGCCAGGCACAGACAAAGCACGGTGCCTTCTCTCCTGGTGCTCAGAAGCTTTTCCAGGTAGCTACACAATACTTTACAGCTACATGTTTTAGTATCTAGTAACAAATACTGACTCTCCATTGCCATCCTACCATACACTCCCGGCCAACCCTTTGATATATTATGCCTCCCATGCCTGGTGATCATCCAGCCACCCACAATCTATCACCTTCCTCTCATTCAATGTCTGAGACAGGCTTTGGTGCCAGACTGACCTGTACCAGAGGAAGTAGAGGGTACAGAACAGGTGCTGGTTGAGAGCCATGCTGTGAAATTCATCACAGGTCACATGTAAGCCATCTGCAAAACTCTGTGCCCCTTTCAGCACCTTTTACCTGAGTTTGCTAACTATTCCAAATAGCTTCATGATTGTTATAAGAGATCAGATTCCAAGGAGAAGAATTTAAGGAGGATCTGACTGACTGAGCATGTAATACTTGGTATACACTAAATTTTGCAGTTATTTTATGAGCAAAAATTTTAAAAATTCCTTTCAAATTAAGCAATACTACATAAAATATCAAAATGTTTTCCTCCAACCACAGGTTCATGTACATTTTTTAAATAATCCAAAATTTCATATTGAAGATAACTTGTGATTTTTCATAATTGTATAACTAAAATAGAGTTTGTTTTCCAAAGTTGAAATATCTGGCTTTAAATTGGAAAAGATAAACCTATGTAAATACAAGCAAAGCTTCTAAGAGTTGAGGTATGACATAAAGCTGATAAAGAGGTTGGCAGTGGAGAAAATTCTTAGAGTAACAATTTCGAACGCCACATATGCTTACTTTTATCATTCCTTTAACTCGTGTAAGTCTTCTCAATCAAGAAGAATGCAGACTTTACCTGAATGAAAGTACAAATAAACTGAACCAAATGAAAAGAACTTACTCACTTGGGAAATATCATTTCCAATGTTTATTTATATCTAGATAAAGACTATAGGTTTTAGGTTGGGGATGTAGCTCAGTGATGCTGCACCTGCCTGTCAAGGGCAAGGTCCTGAGTTCAATTTACCCTCAAAGCAAAAGATTATACATTTTGCTTTTTTTTTTTTAAGTGTAGTGTTTTACATTAAAAGCCACAGAGTTATTACCTTAATCTCATTTGCTTCTAACTCTGCAGAAGAACTAATGAGTGAGATAGGGACTGACAAGGTTGCAAACTCTGGATGTGAAATGTCACATCCAAAATGGAAGCTTTTTCCTGAAGTCCATGTCAATCCAGGCACTCTGTAGAGCAATGGCTTCTACATGTCTCTTGAACAATTACAGAAAATTCTTTCTTTTTTGAGACAAGGTCTTGCTTTGTAATTCAGGCTAGCCCTGAATTCATTATGTAGCCCAGGTTAGCGTTGAACTCATGGCAATCCTGCCTCTGCTTCAAGTGCTGGGATTACAAGCTTGAGCCACCACACCCAGCTTAGAAAAGTCTTTCTTTAATGTGTCTTGATTTGAGAGGAATCCATAGATTTTGCCAGTTTCTAGTGATATATGATGCCGCTCTCTCCTTTCCCCTACCCTCCAGAGATAGTATCTCAGAAAGTGTTTAATTTCTACCAATAGCTTTAGGAGAACCTTGGTGCTGAGTGTCAGGTTGCATGACTGAAGTAGTGGATGAAATCACCACCTCAAGTACCTAACACCCACTGCAGTTAAGATTAATACTGGCATAGCACCTCCAGGCCTGGTATGCAGGCACTGGCCTGGCCTGGAGAAATTCCCACTGTAATGACAGCGGAATCAGAGGTCTAATAGGAAAAGAATTGTGACTTTCCTCCTATGGGGCAACTGCTGGAGTTTCCCTTGGGGAGGTGTCTCTCATTCCACAGCCACTGTAGAGGCACCCAAAAGAAGTATAATCAACCCCATTAGAAGAGAAGCAGCTGGAGCTTTGTGGAAATTCCTCAAAAAACTAGGATTAGAGGTTCCATTTGACTATGCTATTGCCCTACTAGGAATATACACAAAAGAATTAAAAGATTCATATTACAGTGACATATGTGTGTCTACATGTTCATAGCAGCTCAGTTTGTGATAGCTAAATCAAGGAAACAACCAGAATGCCCATTAACTGGAGACTGGATAAAGAAGATGTGTGTTTTTTTTTTTTTAATGGAGTATTACTCTGCCACAAAGAATGATAAATTTGTGTCATTTATACTCAAATGGGAGTACCTTGAGGATATACTCAGAAGTGAAATCAGTAGGTTACACATACCGTATCTTTTCTCTGGTGTGAGAACCGGAAGATGTAAATGAGTTTTAGGATGTATGATAGATATTGTAAAATAGAAAATTTTCAAATGGAAAAGCATAGGGATAAGTAACATAGGGAAATATGAAGGTAAAAAAAAGAAAGCAAACATACATATATAGGCGGTGAAGGGGTTGTAGACCGGGTAATGAAATGGGAAAAATGAGAATTAACTCATGCCATATACTGGTACAGATTCTCAATGTTGAGTATGATCATGACATGTACATAAAATATATCACTAAAGAATTCAGTTTAAAAAAAACTCATGAAACTTCCTATAGTTTCTAGCATGCAAATGCTACCAAATTCTCTACCATTGTATATTCTGTCTATAATTTCAGTATTTGACTATAAGGTTAACCTTTAAGATAGTTTCTTACAAGAAAACATCTCGCCACCTCAGAGATTACAATCTCGAATGATTTATATACAAAATATATGATGAATAACCAAGGAAAGATTTGACTCTTCTAGGAAATACAAATTAAAGATATACTGGAATACTGCTACATTGCAAGAACCAAAATTTGAGGATTAACCATTCACCAAGTTGGTGAGGATGCAAGACACCTGGAAAACTCAAACTGTCCTGGTGGCAATATCTGCTGCTTCTCCAAAACAGTTTAGTAGTGTCTTCTAAATTTAAACAGGTACCTGTCTTATGACCAGTAATTCCATTCCTTGAAAAAAAATGAATCTATATTCTATACATAGGGTAACTGAAACATTTATATAGTAAATATTCAAAAATTTTTTAAAAATATCTATCAATAAAAGACACATTACCATGAGAGGCACAGGGTGAGTACATTCAAATTGAGAAGTATTCTGAGTGTCTCAGGGAGATGAATGGCAAAGTGTCTTTCAACATAATAATTTCTGCATTTAAACATTCATCACATTTTTTTGGTCACTTTGGTTGATCAAATGTTTTAAGAAATTTCTGTCAAATAAAAACATTATGGCATGTCATCATCTATCTAATTTACTGGGTCCGGCACTGTGACTTCTCTTTCCTGAAGTCAAAATGGCGATGAAAGGTAAACATTTTGAATTGACTCAGGACATGGAACCACGGACAGGACAGCACACCTAACAACACTCCTGAAAGAGGACTTCCAGACCTGCTTTGAGAAGTGGCAAGAATGATGGGATAAGTATATTCAAAGTGAAGGGGAGTATTTTAGGGGAGAGATGAATGGTAATGTGTCTTTTACTGTAAAACATTTTAAAATTTAGATATTCATTTTCTATCTCATCCTATGTGTCTAACAAAAGACATTCACAAGATCTCCTATAGGAGTTTTGTTTGTAATAGCTAAGAAAGTGAAGGAGAACTATCCAAAGGTACATCAATGATCTTAAGGGTAAATCATGCTATATTAAAGAGAATACTGCACAGAATAATAAAGAGTGGACAACTGATAAGTGGAGTAAGGGCAAATCTCATACTAGAGTGAGTGAAACTCAAGCAAGTAGACACAGATGCTACATCTCTGAATTTTAGATAACTCACTCAGAAGCACAATTGATGACTTGTGATAGAAATTAGTGCAGTTATGCGAAAGAGAACAAGGGTGCTAGAAAGTTCTAGATCGTAGCCTGGGCCATAGTTTTAAACAAGTCTTTATGGATGTAGATACTCACCAAACTATACACTCGAGATTACGTGATTTTTACAGTTTATTATATGTAGTTGCCCTTCAGGTAAGCAATAATAAAACAATAGTAAAAGCCCAGGATCACAAAACAGCACTCATGAGAATTAACTGCAGAATATCCACAATCCATGGACTTCTTGAGACAGTGCAAAGTTTGATCTTAAATGAAAGTAGATCTGAACACCTCCTCAACCACACTCCCTACCTTCAGCCCCTAAATTACTAAACTAAGCTTCGGAATTATCTCCCCTCTTACTTAAGGGATTTCTAAGAAAGAAGATGAAACCCAATGTCACTATACATTAATGATGTTACCTGACATTTTCTATCACATTCCTTGATGGAGAGGCACTAGGGGCTCAAGTCAGAAAAGCTGTTTCCTTGAACACCTTGTGCTTACCTCGTAGGGTACTGTTACACCCACATTGGAACGGTGGTGATCAGGACAGGTGGAAAACCTGTTACATAGGTTGTCATTCTTCCAGCTTTTCTGTTTGACTCTTAAAGCCACACTCTTTTCAAACTCTCTGGACTATTCTTTACATTTACCCCTGGCTTTATTTTTCTGTATTTTTATTTTTCTCATTATACCGTAACTACTGTACTATTTTCATCCTATTGTATTCTTTGTTTTTGTACCATATAACAATCACTACAAATGCTTTGTTTCAGAACAACATAGAAAACTGATTCATTTAAAAAATAGGATGCTTAGGGGCCGGGGATATAGCTCAGTGGTTCCGGCACCTGTCTTGCAAGCGCAAGGACCCGGGTTCCATCCCCGGTAACCACATAACAATACTGGGCATGGAGACTCACTTCAGCAGCAATCAGTACCACACACCACAGTGCCGGGCGTGGTGGCTCACGCCTGTAATCCCAGCACTCGGGAGGCAGAGGCAGGAGGATTGCTGTGATGTGAGTTTGAGGCTGAGCTCAGGGCCAGCCTGAACCACAAAGCGAGACCCTGTCTCAAAAAACCTTTAAAAAAAAAAAATAGGATGCTTATATTATATATAGATAAATTCAGGAGGATATTGTGATGTACTATTCTCCCATTCACTATCCTTTTCACCTAAGTCTATTTTATCCCTGTAACTAAATCATGAGCCCCTTGGGTCTGGCTCACGTTCGGTTTTTTTAACAGTTTCAGGTAGACAAGTAGGAACATAACAAATACCATTTGTCTGCTTCTGTGCAATTACAGCTAATGGCAACGGTTTCAGAGCATGTGGTGCGGAACATGAGCACATTTTAAAACTGTGAAAGAACTCTTGCTCTAGGCCTGCAGACCCTGCACACCATTTGGAAATTGGGTTATTTTAATTATAATGTCACAGACATAAGACATGTATTTTAATCAGCTTCAGTTGACAATGCTGCAACCACATCATAGTTGGTGCCGATTCCAAACCATCTAAAGAATTGCTTCCAGGTTTTCAGAACTTGCAGTTTAGCTAGGACTGTTAGGATCACGGTCTGCCCAGCTGTTTCCTGAGCCCAAACCTGAAGGATTCAGGCCTTGTCATTAGGAGATTTTTGAAACCAAGTTCCTGGGCCAAATGTGATCTCTAGGAAGAGATCACAGGCCATAGGGAGCAGCTTCTCCCAGAGGGTACACTTTCCCTAACAATTTCCTAAACTATTGGCAAGAACTGAGCTTCTCGGCCCTTCAGCACAGTCAGCAAACAGCACCAAAGTTTTGCTTGGCACTTCCTTCTGACAACATCTTGCAGTTTACACAGCTGGCCCTCTATTATAAAAGTTGTGGGTGACCTTTAGTACATAATAATGCCTTCAACTTTTGAGAAGCTGGTTGCCATTTTTGCCCACTGACCACAAGACTTCCTGAAGGGAGATGATTCTCCACCATTAAAACTGACAGACAAGATTTCTTGATTTACTTAATTAAGTAACCATGGGGTAGCTAATGCTGGAATAGTTATTTCAGAATTAAGTCTTATTGGTTTTTTTGTATTTATGTTATTCTACATATAAAATGAACTGTAAACTTTGCATAATTTATGTTTTTAATGAAATAATTTTAAAAATCTATTACTGTTAACAGATGCCTTAAAGATATAAATGTTGATCATATTGGACACGTCAGTATTAATATTTAGAGACCAAGATAAAAGTACTTTGGAAAGAAACTGTGAAGATCTAAAATACATACATATTTGAAAGAAGCTATTATTTAGGCAGTTTACAGAATAAGCCTACTTTGAGAAACTATTGTGCAATCATATTTTAAAATTTGTGTTAAAAATCACAATAAATAGTTCTAACATCTTTAGGAAATAGGCTTTGAAAGTAAACATCAAGTGAAAAAGAATCCACAACTTGAAAATCTCTCCAGCAGTAAAGGCTGTAACATATTCAAACTTGGAGACTTTCAATGGAGGAAATAACTCAAACATTGTGAAGCAGTACTGACCAAGAAAAAGAAACACAAGAGGAAGGGTTTGGATGGGTCGCTGGAGTGCTGGCCACCTCAGCAGGGAACCAGTGACCCCTCACAGGAGGGAGGTTATCTAAAGTGAGTCACACTACCGACAAAGGTCCTGTCAATACATTAATTACTAAAGAAGAAATAACTCTAGGTGAAGTCTCAGGGTGTTACCTCCAAAGGAAACCAATGCAGTCATCTGGTCACACCTCTTCATTTTATAGAAAATAAAAGGCACACAGGATTGGGGCACCTGCACAAGCACTAGTGGCAGAGGTAGGGCTAGAACCTAGGACTTCTGCCTCATCGGTCACTACTTTCTGCATTTCACTATGTTCTTTTTTTATTTTTAAAAGAAAATGCTAATAGAAAAAGCACTGCCTGAGGAAGCTGAACTCTGTAGTTATCTGCAAGGTCAGGAGGAAATAGGTGATAAGGTTGACTGTGGAGAAAGTTTTTAATAAGTTGTTATGGGCTACAGGGTAGCTCCCCGAATCTTACATGTTGACATCTTAAACCCTATGCTATTATTTGGATCCTGAGTGTCTTATAAAGTCCTATATATTGAAGGCTTAGTTTTCAACCAGTGTTGCTATTAGTGGGCAGAAGAGCCTTTAAAGTACAGAACCTAGAGGAGGGCTGTTCTTGGAAAGAACTTTGGGACCCCAACCCTTTCTTTTCTTCCCTCCTGGCTGCCATGAGGTATGCAGTGTCCTCAGCTACACATATGTACCATGATATAGTGGGCCACTATAGACCCAAAAACAATGGGACCAACCGACCATGGACTGATACTTCTGAAAGCATGAGCCAAGATAAGCTTTGACTCTTTAAAAGATAATTATCTGGGCCAGTGATTTAGCTCAGTGGTTCTGGCACCTGCCTTCCAAGTACAAGGGTCCGGTTTGATCCCTGGTAACCATATAGAGCAATGCTAAGCATGGAGACTCACACCCACCAGCAATCAGAACCACATACCACAATGCCAAGCATGGTGGCTCACGCCTATAATCCCGGAATATGGGAGGCAGAGGCAAGAGGATTGCTGTGAATTCAAGGCTGAGCTCAAGGCCAGCCTGAACTACAAAAGTGAGACCCTGTCTCACAGGAAAAAAAAAAGATAATTATCTGAAGTATTCATCACAGTTACTGAAAGATGACTAGTTTATCCCGGTATTTCAGAAATAAGATGTTTAAAAAGGTAATGAGGGTTAAAGAAGGTCATATGGGGCCCTCTACCAATAGTGCTGAATAGAAATAGTATGTTGGAGCACAGACAGCCACAGAGGGAAGGAAGTTCAGAGAAGACCCAAGAAGAGGAGCATTGGAAGAAATCGATCCTTTGGCCCTCTTGATCTGTGGTTCTCACCTCTAGGATTACAAGAAAATGCATTCTGTTGCTTAAACTACCAGCCTGGACTTTGTTATGTGAGCTATACCAAATATAAACATGTTGGTAATTACTGCCCTTCAGAGTCACAATAAAACCCACGATCCCAAATTAACCTAAGTGGTGGTTACTAAAGGTAAATGGAGGTGTGAGAGGAAACATATGCTATTTTGTATGACTAGGTTTATATTATTAAATATAATTAATCAATTTAAACAGTTATTTAAAATTTGAGAGTATGTTTTGCATGTGTGTGTGTGTATATATATGTGGGATTCCTGTGGTTGTCATTGTTATTTTAAAATTTTTTATTTCATGTGCAAAGTCGATTTGACTGTACCTAGCAACTAATACTAGCTGACACTGTCAGGAAGGAACAATCAGACTAAACACAGTGAACAGTAACTATCAGCCTACAGGAGCTTTTATCTCTAAGGAATGGAGGCAAAGGGTTTCAGGTCAAGTACCAGTCTCAGTGCATTTGGCTTTGGCTGACTAAAATGTAATGTTTAAAACTAAGTCCAAGATGAAATCTTGGCTTGGGAAAAGGAGTCATAGGTACCAGAAGGGTGATGTGCACCTGAGAATGCCATCAAAATGCAGACCTAGCCAATATTTGGCCTACCACTGTAGGTCACTTTTTATATCCATTTACTTTTTAAAAATTGTCTTAAGAGACTAATGACAAACGATAGCAGGAGAAGATAAGGACCCTGTCATTGGCACACGCCATTCCCTTGCAGAATGATTAATAATAAACAAGCTGGGTTAGCTTTTCTGTCACGGGGACACAGATCCAACCCCTACAATTTCAAAGGGAGAACTTTGATTTGGTTCACAGTTTGGAGGATTCAGTCTATGGTTTGCTGGCTTTGAGGCACAAATATGGTGGGAAGGAGTGGTGGAGCAAGCTACTCAACTCATGGAGGCCAGCAGGCTGAGCACGGGAACAGCGCCACCCAGAGATCCACCTTTCTGAGGCACGTCCCCAGTGAGTCACCTCCAACTGGGCCCTGTCACTTAAGGCAGGTCCAGGTATGAATATTCATGAATAGGACCACTGAGGCATATAGCACTCCTATGATTCAATAACCTTTCCAACAGTCTCTTAGTCCAGTTAAGTTGGTGAGCTTTACTCATATCAGTGTATATACATTTCTCCTTTAGAAACAAATGATCTCTTCTCTCACTGTCTTGTCCTTCCATCCATTCAACAGCCTCACTGCCCCACTTCCATGGCGAAAGCACACTCTTAACAGTGAAAACAGCCAGAATTATGTTAGTATGGTTTATTACACATACAGTAATATAATATCTATTAGTATAAAATGGTAAGTCTGTCCTAGAGAAATCTGGACTTATGGAATTACCTTCTCTATTGCACATAAAAACCAGAGGAGACCCAGGCATGGTGGCACACTCCTGTAATCTCAGCATTCTGAGAGGCTGAGGAGGAGGAAGAAAAGTTTGAGTGCATGGGGCAATTTTGGAACTTAGGAGGACCTTTTCTCAGAAAAATTTTTTGAAAGGACTGGGGATGTGGCTCAGTATGCAGGGCCTGGATTCCATCCCCAGTACCACAAAACAAACAAGACAAAACCAAACCAAACCAAACACACCAAGAGGAATTAACTACTCATAGGAAACTCTGTCAGATGAGCTTTCTGAAATCTTTCTTATTTAAACGCACAAGTAATATCATTTTTTCCATTAAGCAACAAAACAATTGTTCATTCTTTTAAGCATTTAAATAGTGTGAGTTTCATTATATATTATACATTATGCTTTTCCTAATGAAAAACTGGATAATTTCAATTTTTATCTGTTAATACGTAATCCCAGTACTCTGGGAGGCTAATACAGAAAGACTACGAGTTCAAGCCTAGCCTAGGCAACTTTGCCAGGCCCCATCTCAAAATGAAACTTTTTTTAGAATGCCAGGAATGTAGCTCAATGAAAAAGCCCTGGGTTCAGTGCTCAGTACTGGGGGAAAAAATTCATTTTTTGGTCTACAAAGGATTTGATTTTATCTGTTATGGAAAATTTCAAAATAAAATTGAACTCTAACTTTTTTATTCAAATCTTTACTGGTACATTATAAATACACACATTGCATTCAACATTGAGAGTTTGTACAAGAACATGATATGACTTGATTCTCATTTTCCCATTCCCCCACCTACCCTGTAACTCCCCACTCCCTATGTAAATAAGCTTTGTTTCCTTTATTACTATCACATTCTTTTCCTCTCATTATTTATCCCTACACCCTCTTTCCTTTTAAATATTTTCTACTTCATAATATCAACTATATATACTAGAAGTCATTTATATCTTCCTTTTCTCATACCAGAAAAAATATACAATATTTACACATCTGTGACCTATTTATTTCATTTATGAGGATGTCTTGAAGGTACATCCATTTGAATATGAATGACTCAATCTTATTATTTTTAATGACAGAATAATACTCCATTCTATAAAAGAACTACATATTCTTTATCCAGTCTCCTGTTGATGGACATTTTGGTTGTTTCCAAGATTTTGCAATCACAAACTGAGCTGCTATAAACATGGGTGCATATATGTCGCTGTGATATGAATCTTTTCATTCCTTTGTGTATATAACTAGCAGAACAATGGCAGGGTCAAATGAGACCTCCAATCCTAGCTTTTTGAGGAATTTACACACTGATCTCCACAGAGGCTATTCGAGTCTACACTACCACCAACAGTGGAGAAGGGTTCCTTTTTCTCCACAAAAAGGAGAAATTGTTGCTGGCTAATTTTGAGATAGCAGTCATTCTTTGAGTAGTAGATGAAATCTCAGTGTTGTTTTCATCTGCATCTCTCTAATGAACAGTGATGTTGAACATTTCTTGATATACTTCTTAGCTGTTCTTACTTCTTCCTCTGAAAAGTATCTGTTCATTTCACATGCCCATTTTTGAACTGGGTCTTTAAATTTGGGGAGGTTGATTTTTTTAAGCTCTTTATATATTCTAGATAGTACACCTTTAAGTTTCATTACAAATTACCAATAGTCTATTCAAGTATAATTGCTGTGCATATAATTTCATATCTTGACTTTGTAGACCTAAAATTAAGTAGTACTTAATTTCACAGATGCAAATAAATTCTAGAAAGACAAAATTGCAAGATAATATGATAAATACATGTTAGTTCCTTAAAAATAGAAATTCTTCACACTGTTACAATGGTAATCTACTTAAGATTTCAGTTTCCTTTTTTATTTAGATTATGCATCTTTTCCTCCATTTACTTAATATATGGCTTAAGCAATTTCAACAAAGTAACAATAATGGTATATTATTTAAATTAAGACATAATGAATAGTAGGTTATTAAGACAAATTCTTTTTACTTGTATATTCAAATTCCACTTATGGTCTCAGCAATGTTTCTTCTAGGCAAAATCATATTCTTTCAAGTATAGAAGAGAGGTAAGACAATTTTAAGGGAAATCAAAGAATAACTACAGCCACCATATAACATTTGTGAATAATTTCCTCGGTTTTAAAAGTACAAGAAAAATGCTTCACATTTGAAATCTGGTGAAAGGTAAATGAAGACAAGGCCTAGAGCGAGACTTCCATGCCAAGGATTAGAAAAGAAGTGAATACGCAGCTGCTTTAAGTCAAGCATTTATAATCTAAAATATGTAGAAGGAAAAAATTCGGTAAATAACAGAATCAGGCACGAGAAACACATATGTGACTATTTCAAGCCAACTTCAATAAAATATTCATTAAACAAGTTAACAGACCCAAATGTAACATTAAGTTTTGAAACTTGTGTAAGGTTCACGCTTTCTCTTCAGGCCAGAGCAATATGGGACTATTTACAAACATAGAAACAGCAATCTCTTACTAAGTAGTTAATGAGTATTTTGGGGACATTTTAAAGACGCCACAACACAGAACCTACTTTGACAAGCCACCAACCTGAGGCTTATGACCTTGCAAATTAGTAATTTT
The DNA here is from genome assembly GCA_004026965.1 of Petromus typicus. NCBI lineage: Eukaryota > Metazoa > Chordata > Mammalia > Rodentia > Petromuridae > Petromus > Petromus typicus. Next base: position 106,666 of record PVIR01001067.1, on the reverse strand, counting down.
CTTTTTTAAGAAAAAGAACTTGTGAAAAGCAAAATCCACACATTGACAAGACAAACATTAGCTGTTCTCTAAAATGTAAGGTTACAAAAGATCATTCTCACAATAAAATGCTTGAAATCTTTAAAATTGCTGCCATAGTATGGATGTGATTATTCTTTCCAAAATAAAAAGAACAGTAAATGAACTGTGGCAATAGCCCTAATTTGATGTGAAATTTATTTTAAGAATTCAATAAAATTTAATTCTAGGAATTATTGGAACAATTACATCTTAATATTGAGTTTTAAGTCAACATTCTATGGTGGTTACATTTTCTTCCCTGACAAATATAATTAACTCCTAACGAGTCTCTCTCTCTCCTTCTCTCCCTCTCTGGTACACATGTGTGCATAACACACACACACACACACACAGACGCATGCTAGGAACGATCATACATTGTTTTATGATCATATATCGCTTTAGGCTAAGTTCTGAACCTCAGGTTGTATTTAACCAAGTTTGCTGTGATCTCCCTTGGGGAAACCACCCTTTGTATGTGGGACTGTGAGGTTAACTGCTGATCTAAATACATGTCACTATGTGGCAAGTGACCATATATCAATAAGGACAGTCATAATTTAACAATTAGTACATATGAATGGCCTCAGGGTACAGGGCACTATCTTACCTTCCCTTTGTATCCCAAGAGAGGGAACATCTTGCCAGAAGATACACTACAGGAATGACCACATAAGCAGTTTGAATGGTTAGTTCACTTGATTGTGGACCCTGAAACTGAACTTCTGCTCTATGTGAGAAGAGAATTAGTTCTAAACACTGGTCTCATTCTGATATGATCAAAACTCAATATTCTTACATTTTTAAATCAGATTAACTTTTAGAAGCCTCAGGAGTTAAGACACTCTCTAATTTTTTGAGAATTTTCCAATCAGCAATTCTTTTTCAAAAGGCCACATAACTCTTTTTCCCCTTTTCATTTGTAAAAATTCTATTTCCGTTTTTTCTTTGCTCTCTGTTTTTAAGAATCCCATTTCTGGGCCGGGGATTTAGCTCAGTGGTTCCGGTGCCTGTCTTGCAAGTGCAAGGACCTGGGTTCGATTCCCGGTAACCACATACAATACTGGGTGTGGAGACTCACACCTAATAGCAATCAGTACCACATACCAGAGTGCCGGGCATGGTGGCTCATGCCTGTAATCGCAGCACTCGGGGGGCAGAGGCAGGAGGATTGCTTATTATCTATCTTTCATTTTGTTCCTTGTAAGTATCAAGAAGGTATGGGAGGGGAAAGGGACAAAAAATTAGGATGCGTTAGGTAAATGTAGAAACTCCTTATGATAAATATAGTCATTAGATACTGCAAACATATTCTCATTAAAAATTTAAAAGGCCTATAGTAAACTGAAATACGTAGAGACAGGTCTGATAATCTCCAATTCACATAAAACTCAACACCTGCAGTCAATGGAATAAGTCAGTTTATGAATGTAATTGTTCTGTTTTGCACGCTTCTATGAGCCTGTATAGATGGGCTAACTTCATTTTCATAACATTAATCGTGGCCAGGCTTATTTTTTCTGGAAGCCTTATGCAAATCATTGTAATATGTGTTTTTGCACTTAATTCACTCAGCTTATACACTAATACCAAAAACGGACTGTAAAACGAGAGGGATCTCTGAATTAATTAATTAAGAGTTGTAATTTCTATTTATATCTAACTCCAATGTTATAGCTCTATATAAAATATCCATAGGAAAACAGACTATTCTGTTTTTAATTTAAAATACTTAAGCATGGTATAATTTACAAGTTATAGTCACCAATAAAGAGAATATATCAGCACTTTTTAAAAATGTTTCAAGCCTATTTTCCTTATTCTGTGAACTAACCTCTGGCCTTAAAATTAATCAACACAACACTTTTTCTAAATGGTACCTTGGTGACCTGAAAGAATTACAGCAACTTCAAAATAACACCAAATTTTACCTTCTATATTTAAATCTTTGACCACACACTCTTAAGAAGTAAATTTTTTATCGCACACTTTCTTTTTACCACATGAAAAACAACGGCATCAGTCAATTACCACCAATTATTGTTGGTTAAATAAATTCTCAAGAGCCATAAAAAAAATCTATCCCTCTTTGTTTGCCTATTTCACTTTTTTAAGCAAAGCAAATTGCCTAGAAAAGTAAGAAAAAAGTCAGAAGTTCACTTATTAAAATCTATTCCTATGACTCCAGGGCCCAGGCAAAATGAGACAACAGCTATATCAAAGTGAAAAGTTTCTGCATAGCCAAAAAACAAAACTTGCAGAGTAAAAGGACAATTTACAAAATGAGAGACAATATTGGTAAGCTTTAAATGCGTTAAGGGGTTGATATCCAAAATAAAGGACACACCAAAAAACCTCAATAAAAAGAAAAAAAATTTTTTTAATCAGCAAAGGATTTGACTAGACACTTGTCAGTAGAAGCCATGAAAATAGTCAAGAAGTAAATCAAAATATTCTCAAATCACTAATCATCAAGGAAATGCAAGTTGAGGTCACATGAGATGTCATTTAGTTCCATTAAGAATTCTATTATCAAAAACAAAGAAGGTAACAAATGTTGACATGAAAGTGAAGAAAAGGAAACCCTCGACACAGTATTGGTGAAAAGAGAAATTCTATTGGGAGAAACAACATGAATGTTCTTCAAAATACTACAGTTAAAACTACCATTTGCTCCAGTAACTCCATTAATGAATACATAGCAAAAGGAAATGAAACCAAAGTGCCAAAGAGATGTCTAAACTCCATATTTATTACAGCACCTCTTCACAACAGCCAAGAAATGAAATCAACCTAAGTGTCCACCAATGCATAAATAGATAAAGAAAATGTGGTATTGTGTATATAGACAGTAGAGTCCTATTCAGCCATTAAAAAAAAAAAAACTCAAGGAAATCTTTTCGTTTTTGGCAACACTGGTTTACTTGGAGGACATTATGGTAAATGAAATAAAGCAGGAATGGAAAAATAAATACTGTATGATTCATTTATAAAAAAAAAACTAAAAAAAAACAGGTGATTGATTTAGAAACAGAATCGAATGGTAATTGGGACAGAGAATATTGGGAATAAGCTGATAAATGATACAAAACTTTAGTTAGAAGAAATGAATTCAAGAGATCTATTATACAATTTCAAGATTATAGTGAATGACATATTGCATTTTCAAAAATGCCAAGAAATACACTGTCTGCACCACAAAATGAGAAATATGTCAAATAGTGCATATACTTAATTAGCTGGTCAATCCATAGTTTACATATTCTTTAAAACACTGTGTTGTATACAATAAATACAATCAACTTTATTGTCAATTTCAAATTAATCAATGAAATAATTACAAATCCAATCACATTATCAATCAAGGCACCATTACATGTTAAAATAAAAGTATTCTCATAAACAGACTGGGAACATAGGCCTTGCAAGAGCAAGGTCCTGAGTATTTAGGGTCAAGTTAATTTTTTAGGCTTTTGTTTTCCCATTGATTTTACCTGACCTCATAACTCTTCTGAATCTGACATTTCCACATAAACTGAGAAAGTGGTTCAGAAGGAAGAATGGTATAGGAAACCAAGACAACATCCATCCCAAGAGCACCAATCATTCAGTGGGCATACACCCACAAGCACTAACTACTGAACTATATTCTATTTTCCAGACCTCAATTCAGGATCTCTCTTCACATGTGAGAACCCTAGGAAAGGCCAGGGAGGACCTCTACAGCTTCTTCTGCAGCCCTGCAATAATTCAGTAGTTAGTGCTGTGAGCACAAATAAACAACTTCACTAGTCATTAGTTACTATTGAAGTAAGCCACTAAGCAACTACTTTAACAGGAAATATATGCATCTCTTTCACTCTACAAATTTCTATGGGTTTGTTCCAATTAAGTCCATGATCCAAATGATAACATGAAGTTTTTATATACACACAGGCCTACACATATGAACACACACATACACACACTATGTACAGCTTCATTATGATTTTATTCCTGTTAATGTAAAAAGCAAAGATATTTAAAAGCAATATAGGGTTCTCACCTCAGATGAACCTTCATGATCTTCACATTCCAAACTTAGACCAGCTCACTACATGTTTAGTGGTGTGCTTTGATGAGGGCAGAGATCATGCCAAAAATATCTTGGCTTTAGTGTCCACCCATTGTAATTTATTCTTACATTCCCACTTTGGCCTCAACTTGGTGTCAAGCCCTACAAGGGCACAATTAAAATGTAAATATGTTCCCTGGAGTAATGCTTCATCCTGCATTACATTTACTACCATGCTAGCATAATTATATTAGCTTCTGAGTCACTTGATATGACTTTATAATAGTTTGGGATATGAAACTTGGGTGGTAGGATGGCAAGAAAATATGAAGCGAGGTTTAGAATAAAAAAGGAAGTAGAATACCTTATGGAGAAGGTTGTCAAAAGCTGAAAGAACAAACAAATTTACTTGGAGCAATCTTGCACAGATGATTTTAAAAAAGCACTTTCACTTTTGGGTATCTGTTTTTAAGATGATTTAAAACATGGTCATTATTTGCCTGAAATCCTGCAGGAAACTTTGAATTACATAAGTACATATTGTACTAGTTATCTTAGAAATGTGATTGGGTTGCAATTATGGCAGAAAAGCTCTAACTACCAAAAGAAAATTGTATGGCATCCTCTATCATGCCTGGACAAATTTAGATGATTGAAAGCATAAACCAGTCCACATTGTATTCTACATCTACGTAAAGAAAAGCAGGAATGGGGATTTAGCTCAAGTGGTAGTGCACCTACCTGGTAAGCATAAGGGCCTGAGTTCAATTCCCAGTACTGAAAAAAAAAAAAAAAAGAAAAGAAAAGAAAAGCAGGAAAACTCTTAGTCCATGCATGCTGGATACTAAAATAACTTTGGGACTCTACAGTAGAATGAAAATGCTCTACAAGGAAAATAGGCACCGAAGTACAGCAGTGACCTTACCTCAATTATGCAGTCAAGATAATGTCCATTGGCAGAATGCTGGAAAGTTCTGTATGATGTGTAATATCCAGCCTAGAGGTCAGTTTTTCTTGAAGTGACAAATGGTGTCCATGTAAGTACTTAAGATAAGAAAACGGCTCACATAATTCTCAAACTCAAACGGTAGTGAACTGTGGCCTCTGTTTGTGGGTGTGTGACTAGAACAGCAAGTGCTGCATCTGGCCTTGTGGGACTGTACATTTCCAGACTCAACAGAACTCTTTTCATTCGGGGACCTTGTCTTAATTCTGTAAGAGATGCTTGTCAATGCACCTAATCCCTGATAGATATTAAGAGTCCATTAGGTGTTTCTTCCATCATTTTTTAGAAGTTTTACTGGTATATATTCAATATAACATTCATGTCAGAATAAAATAATGTTCATCATAGGGAATTTGTCCTTGTACACAATATATCTCATCTCTTTCTTTTCCCCCAATGCCTTCCTCTATCTTAAATTCCTTTCCCCTTCTTTAAAGACAAAAGCTTTGTTTCCATTTTTTCTTTTATTCTCTTTTTCCTTGTCCCTACTTTCTTTCCCACTCCCCCTCTCTTGTTCTTCTCAATCTAAGGAAAACAAGATTTTTTAAACTATATTATTTCAGAAAACTTTAATCATTAATGTTTTTCAACATCACATATCACATTACTTCTCTCCCTTTCTGATATTTCACTAGATTAGAGATACAAACAGACGGAATGAGCTGTGACATTCCTATTTTGTATATATCTTATATTATACACTTGTTTCCAACTGGTTTTCTTTTTCATTCTTCTAGTGGCCACAGACTGCTTTTACAGAGAAAGAAACTACCCAGGTACTCAGGCAGCTTGAGAAACTTTGGTGATGAAACAGAATATTCTAAAACATAAAGCAACATCAGGTAGGGCTAGATTTTAATTATTTTAATTCTCATGGCATCCCCTGTGGGATTGCTAGGCATAGCAAATTAAAACACAGATTTCTCAATTAAATTTTAATTTTAGAATAATTTGAGTATAATTTATTGCAGGCCCGTGCGATAGTTGGGACATATATCAAAATTTGTATTATTTCCCAAGCATTAAATTTAACTGGATATCCTGTGTGTTATTTGGCAACCCAAGCCATTTTGGTAAAATCTCAGATTATGAGTTAGAACTGAGCATTTTACAGGAAGGAGACGTGATGCACAGACATGAGAATATCAGTGTCACTCCCACAGGCACGCAGCAATAGCTAGAAACAGTCCTCGGCTTGTTTCCACTTAAGAGTTTTCAGCTTTAGAACAACGGGGAGGCAATACACATGTAGTAGACACCATACTTCAAATTTTGAATTTCGTCATTTTTTCCAGGTTGAATATACGCTATATGGTACTCTCTCAAGACACCAGGCATCAGCAGTGAGCCACAGCTTCTAGTCAGCCACAAATCGTGCTGAGAAACAACTCATTTTCAGGGCACTGGGTTTAAGCTCGGATGTTCTTCTGTAGGTTAGGTGTATGATGGACATTTCAGACTGAGGTATTTTTTATGCATGTTGAGCTTATTGAACATAACCCCTCCATAAATCAAGGAAGCTGTACTTCTATGCCAAACAACAGCTAGTAAGCAAGTATGACACATGCCCATCCTCTCACAAGCTCCTCACGAGGTACTGCTATATATCATCGTTTCACAAACAATAAAGCGAGTCTTACCAAGGTTAGTCATGCATCTATGTTCCCATAATCAGCAGTGAGACCTAAATTAGAGCCCACATTATGGTTTGTATTTACATGTCCCCCCAAAACGTTATGCAGATGCTGGTAGGGCTTTTTCAGAGGTGACTAAATCCAGAGTGTGTGATTGAAGATGTGAGTGCTACCTGCCCTAAGTGATGTGCGTAAGAGAAATGACACAGAAAGATGCTGTCAGGTCCCTTTCCTTGGTTGCTGTTTCTGTCTTACACTGCCATGGACTGTTGCCCTCTGCCACCCTGCCTTGGAGCCAGCCAATTATGGGCTGAAACTTCTATGAACTGCAAGCCAAATAAACTTTTCTCCTTTAAACTTTAGGTGTTGGGTACTGTGTTCCAACAATGACAGAAAAGTAAATAAGATAGCTCAGATGTCTCTAGTGCAAGCCAGGTGCTGTGAGGTGCTCTGCAGGGAGGTCATTGGTGGCAGTACATCTCCATAGTGTCTCCACCTGAGGGATGTTCCAAGGTCAGCTACACCTTAGAATTCCCTACACTGCATTAATCATCTTCATGAGAAATATGACCACTTCTTGGCCAGCCTTATTACCCCTTCCCCACTCCCCTTTCTATTATTTGTCCCAAAGCATGGAGAGCAAAGAGGAAGAAACTTCATTCACTCCCGTACAGAGCACCACTATGATGAAATATGTCAAAAGAAAACCAAGAGGCAAAAGAATTTTGAAAATTAAAGAGATTAACTTGCAAAGATTTCCAAAGCTGGCCACACTTTAGAAGAACCAGCCCAAGGCTCCTCTTCATTTGCAAACTGAGCTAGACAGGGTGGCCCTGGTTGTTGTCTGTTTACCTCAGTGCACACAGCATTTTTTTTTTCCCAATGAGACAAGGTTAACTTTACTGCAAGAGGGCAGGCATTGAGATGTTTCTTATGCCAATTACCCTTGTTATTGTAATTTTGCAACTCATTTATATTACATAAGATGCACTTTGAGCATGAAAAGGGTGGCTCGTTGTTTAAAATCTAATCTTCAAAAAATCAAATAAATAAAATCTCATCCTATTACTTTGATAAAAGTCTTGCTAAAGGAAGCTCAAACCACTTCCATAACTGTATGTCAGCATAAGTTACTAATAGAACGAGGATTCAAATGGAAAAAACTAACTTCATAGTAGTATCGGAGAAAAACACTCTGGTAATTGCTTCATAACTTTCAAGTGCTTCCCTATAAGTCAACATTCTAAAACCATATAAAAAAATTGCTAAATTCAAGTACATCAATGTTCAAAATTAATGTTCAGGTAATTCAATGTTCAAAAATATGCACGATATAAAACAGAGGCAATGATACAAGACAAGCAACAGACTGTGCACAGATGTTAGCATATTATACAAAAGGACTAATTCGCACATGTTAAAAGTTCATCAAAGCCCATAAGAGAGAAATCAACAAGTAATAGAAAAGATATGAAAAAAGGATAGAAATTCACAGGAAGGAATAACTAACTGACTTTGAAAAAACAACTTCCGGCCAGAGATTTAGCTCAGTGTTTTCAGCGTCTGCCTGGCAAGCATGAGGTCCCAAGTTCAATCTCAGGTACCATGTATCACAATGCCAGGCATGGTGGGTCCCGCCGGTAGTCCCAGCACTGGGGAGTCAGAGGCAGGAGGACTACTGTGAGCTCAAGGATAGCCTGGTCTACGTAGTGAGTTCAGGGCCAGCCTGAACTGCACAGCAAGACCTTGTCTCAAAAACTAAAATAAATAGGGCCCGGGATTTAGCTCAGTGGGTTCAGGGTCAGCCTCGTAAGAGCAAGGTCCCAAGTTCGAGTTTGATACCACATGGTATGTGGTAACCATATACCACATGTGGGCATGGTGGCTCACTCTGTAATCCCAGCACTGGGGAGGATTGCTGTGAGTTTGAGGCAGGCCTGGGCTACATACTGAGTTCAGGGCCAGCCTGAACTACAAAGTGAGACCCTGTCTAAAAAAAAAAAAAACACTAAAATAAACAAATATATATATATATATATATATAAAACCCTTCATATCAACTCCACTACCAACAGGAAGAAGACTCTAAATGTATTATGTACATTTAATGCATTTATGTGCACAAAGCCAGCTCCTCACATATATTAACATGAGACAATTTTGAGCCAATTATGATTACTTTCTGAAGTATATTCATGAAGATATACAGGCAGAAAAAGCTATGACATCAGTCCAAGGTCCCAGTGCTTCTAAGTGGTAGAACTTTAATAATGAATCCCTCACTCAACTCTGTTAACCACTGTGCATGTTTTGTTCTGTTTCTTACTGTAAATAAATATATGATTTTTTTTTTTCTGGAAGAAACCTAAATCAAACAAACATCATAAATATTTTACTTTAAAAATGATTCTTTTTAATGCTATTGTTCCTTCAGATAAGGTCAACTTTTTATAATTTATGAAGTAATTTATTTTAGAAACTACTTTCATAGAAAAATAAGTAGATAGTTGGCTCCTACGTCAAGTCACTTAGAAAATATGCTTATGTAAGAAACAGACCAACCCTAAAATATCTTAATTATCTTTCTAGAAGAGAATTTTGCAATCTCCACAACAAAGAAAACTTATTCTCTGGTACCAGACCAATATGCTCCTTTATAAATGAAGTTCAATGTGTTTTGACTCCCAACACCTTCAATGTAAAGGTCAAAGTGCTATGCAGCCAACATGTCAATCAAATATAAAAAGTAGGTATCTTTATATGCTTCAATAGTGATATGTATACAAATATATAATAATTACACACAAACACCAAGAATGCTATTGTTATTTTACGAACATACTTAGAGATGGTTTCAGCAAGTGGTATTTCTACTACAGATCTGCATCTGTGTCACTGGAGAGCAGATTGTCCTATCTTAACAATACTGTCATGTTCTGCCTTTAAGAGCCAATACTTTAAATCACACATGGTAGAATATATTATTTACAAAGAGAACACTGAAAACTCAGAAGCAATTGTCATTTCAAACTAGCAAACTATGGGAACTCAGAAGCAACTCTACCCGAAGGAATCACGTATGAAATGGTGTGACGTTTTAGATTATTATTCTATAATAATATGCTACCCTATCCTCACAGTGTAAGTTATTATTTTGATGTATAATAAACTACAGTATTATTTTATTAAGATTGAGCTGAACTATGTGACTTGTTTTGGCCAAAGTAATGCTACTGAAGATGATACTAGTGGAACTCTATGTGTGGTCATTTTTATACTCGTACCATTCTCAGTAGATATTCAGTGGAGAATGCAGACTTAGAGACAGATCTGAACCAAAGCTACCCCAAAGCCTCCCAGCTTTCCCAGCCTGAAACACAGATGCCAACCATGCCCAAACAAGAGAAGCTGAGCCAGGCAGCTTGTAGACAGCTGAGCATGGCGTGCTGCTGTAAACCACGGACATTTTGAACTGGTTTGTTAGGCAGTATTATTGTGGCAAAAACCTGACTGATATGGTTTTTGAACTAGATGTAAAGACAGATAAAATATAAGAAATCTTATGAAAATGAAGAAAAGACTTCTCAGTCTGAAGAACCAGGGAGAGACATCCTTCCTGTTCATCACTCAGACAGCTGTCATTCTTTATAGTATTTTGTGTGTCCATTCATTTCGACTGAGGCTACAGTCACGAGAGTTGATTTCAATTTTATGTGACATGTACTACTGTGAGTCTCCTGGGGAGTCTTCCTCCCTTAATCTCTTTAGTTGTCCAGAGATAAATTAACTGATTATCTAAAGTCACTAAGAAACCTTCACCATATTCTCATGCAAATGAATTTAGCAATGTATTGATCTCTTTCACATTTCTGTAAATATTTTCTTAGTACCCATTCTGTCCTTAGTATTCTATTCAATCACTGAGCAAGATCAACTTTTCCATAGTCATAAGACAGGACTTTAAGAGCAATGTGGAGGAAGCCAGCAGACCTTTGGGGCTGGGACCAGTAACTTGCTCAGAGACATGCATGGGCCGCAATTTGTGTTTGTCCTCCTTGATGAGTAGAAATTCACACCAGGAAAATGATCTCTCCTACAGATCTGTCCAAGCCATGGTGCACAGGTCACATGTAGCCCTAGTACAGTAGTACAGCCCAACAAGACCACAGCCTTTTTATATTATCTGATTCATAGTAATATTTTTCATAACTCCACTACATGGTATGTGATTATGGACTGCACAAACGAAAGGGAAGGCAGAGTAAAGGAAACTGGGGTGCAGTCTACTGACCTGAACTCACCAAAATCAGGCAAATCAAAAATTGCCTATCTCAGACATTAGGTGCATTTGTGCTATGTGTTGAATAAACTTAAGCAACTGCTGCTAATATTATTAGTCATGTATGTGCCTATGGAGATAGGTATTTATTATTAATAACATACATATATAATTATTTGTTTAATTACTAAACTTAGGTTCCATGTATTATTTTGTAAAATAAAGTCAAAATATAACCTATGAGTTATATTATGTAATTAATATGGCGCCCAAGATAATTCCTCTTTACTCATTGCAGCCATGCAAAGCAAAAGGCTGGTCACCCATGAGCTACAGCGTTACTATTGTGGCGCATAATAAAATAAGGGGAGGCTAGCAGCACATTCTGAGCAAAGGAAATAGCATGGCTGACTACACAATGGTAGATCAGAACAGAGGAGCAGAGTAGGAATCCAATACCTGTTGGGATGTGAAGTAGTACTCTGTTATTAAGCCATTAGCCCTCTTGTAAACTCCAGGCCCTACACTTCACTCGTGACATGCTGTCACTACTGTTTCTCTTGTCATTTAATAAATCAAACCCTAGGAATAAATAAAATGTGGATGGAGTCAGATCACACATTTAGTACAATAACCTTAATTATCATCTTTATACCAACAGAGCAGACAAGTAGGATGAGGAAAACAGCAGCAAACTAGGAAGCAGAGATGGGTTTCACTAGGTTCCACTTGTCTGAGATCCGGTTAAACAGTCTGGTGACTCTGACCAAGATACGCACGCTCCTTAAAATCCAGTCCCTCCAAAAATACAAAGCAGGTCACATTTCCCGGCTATTTATATTTCAGCACGATCAAATAATCCGTATGAAAGTAATTTCCCATCCGGAAAGTGTCACACAGATTCTCAGCATTTCTGCTCGATGTAAGAGAAGGCACATTTTGTACAATGCCAACCCCAATTTATCAAAAGTAATCACTAGCTTTCTTAGTGTTCCTGACTGGCTTCATGAATGATAGCATCTTCTGAACTCGTTGTACTTCAAAGCTGAATTTCACAAACATGCTGATAGCCCAGAGCTATACCTGTCACTAGAGACATTATAAAAGAAGTGGGGAAAAGTTTAGGAAAAAAAACACACAATCTTAAGGCAAAAAAGAAAAAGCTGAAGCAGGACAACAAAAGACAAAACAAAAAAAAAAAGAAGTGAGCTGGCGGAGATCCAGAAAAAAATCAGAAAATTATGAATGTTACAGAATAATAGCTACAATGGAAGCAAAGCAAAAAGGGTGAATATGTAACTAAAAAGGAAAACCAAAGAGAATCTGGAGAAAAACTAAATGGAGCCAGGCAGTTGCAAGGAGGGCAAGGAAATGGAAAAAGTGAGAACCAAGATATATCATGTACAGGTACAAATTCTCAACATTGAAAATGATCATATTGTATGTATAAATTATAACAAAACCAACAGAAAAATAAAAGAGCTAATAACTATTTTATAAAAGATATATAAAGAACAGATTAAAAGACATAATATGAGCATAATAAACATCCAGAGAATGTAAAAATGAAATAGACAAAATGTTAATATCTACTGAAACAAAATCCTTTCTGAGATTTACACTTGAGCCTTTCAATCAGAAAGGCTCACCAAATTAACATAACATTAGCAAAATTTTTGTATTAAATACAGTTTTTAAAAGATACACCATATGCGGCAAAAAAGAAAAATAGTGATACAGGGGAATCAATACCCAAATTATGTTGGTGTTAAGTCTTCAGAACAAAGACAAAGATTTTCAAGGAGAAAAGTCTAATCTCGAGGAATGGTCAAGTACGTCTCATTCTGCACAGTGGCTGCAGTAACAGAAGACTTTAGTGTCAGAGCTGAAAAGTTAAAGGTGAAAAAATGAATCCCAGTGAATTTGTACCCTTCGAAGTAAGAAAATAATAAACAGGCTTTTCCAAGCTTGTACAAAATCTAGAAAAAGAGCACTTCTTGAAAAAAATCGCTAGTGCTCACTTTGACAGCACATACAATTCTTTACAAAATTACTAAAAATTTCAAAACATATAAAAGGAGGGGCAACAAACATTGGTTTCATTGAAATAGTAGAAAGTAATTAGCTTTAACCAGTACTAGAATTTTGTAACAGACTGTGATAAACAGTCTTGATGATGTAATAAGATCGTAAGTAACAAAAACGTATGGTAGGCAAGAGGAAATGAGAAGTGGGTCAACATCCTCAGCTTTTATATCAAACAATTAAGCCTGTCTAATGTTAATATAATTGGCTTAAATATATTCCTCATTTGATAGCTTCATATGCATCTTTCCTTCTTCAGATTTTTTATAAATTAATATTACTTATGAGAATATCATTTGCCTTATGTTCAACAATTCTTTAGCTTACTCAGTTTTGTCCTTTCTAATAAAATAAAATGAAACATTTTAATTAAGATATTTATAAACTATCACAATTATTTTTCATGTGTACGAATCATATATACTTAGTACTACCAATGACTATTTCTCAACTGTTGGATTTGTGATTTTTCTTTTGCTTCATTTTTTAAATGATTACAGCACTTGAAGTTTTATTTTTAGTGTAGTATTTTTACAGAAATACCACAGTGTTTTTAAGTACAACTAATGGCATGAAAACAGACCAAAAGTAGACAGAAAAAACACTACAATCTGAAATAAAATAATTCTCCTAAGCAGCACCAAGCTTGTCTCAGATCTTCCTTCCTAGTGGCAAGGTAAGTAGAAGATAATGAATTACATGTTTTTAAAATATGGTAAAACAGAACAGAACAAAATTATCTTACAAGAAACAGATTGATGTTAGTTGAGCAGCTACCACACACCTACTGCTACTTCATGCATCATTTGCAACTCTGTGAAATTTTATTAGCTTATTCTTCAAAGGAGAAGGCCAGATAAATAACTTGATATGGAAGTCACACAGCTAATCAGTGACAATGCCAAAATGAACCTAAGTCACATGATCTCAAAGACACACTCTACTCCCCTCCTATCCTCTGCTCACCAACATCTCAACACTCTGAGGAATTCATATTTATCCTTTTAGCACAAACTACGCTCAACTGCTGCTATATAAAACATGTACAGTTACACCTGGCTCTGTAACTACTAAATGTTCATAAGCTCTTGATCTCTATAGAGGACAAACTGAACCTGAGCACCAAAGAACCACCTAATGATTAATAAAAGTTACGCCAGGGCATTTCCAGACAAAAACATGCCAAATTAGTACTGTTTAAATAAATAAAGGGAAACAGAAAACTATGCAAAACACTTCTTAGCCCAAGTCTTCTTTTTGTTTTGGAAAACTAATTTGTATTCTACTTGCTTTAAAGATTCTTATGAAGTTCTAAAGGGGAGCTTAAAGAGGAATTAAAATCCACGAAACGTCAACTACAGTCCACTGAACATTACAGCTTCTGTTAAAACTATAACTACAGACTTTAAATACTCCCAGGACATTTTGCAATTCAAACTCCCTTTTGAAATTCTGATTTCTTTTACAGGTAATGTCAAACATAAATTTGGTATATCCTGCATTGAGGAAAAAGGGATTAACAGATATATAAATATAATCTCACTTACCTAACAATTATCGTTTTTTATACACCAAGTTTGCCTTTAGATAACTATAGATGAGTAAGACAATACGAATACTCACAATGACTGCTTTTGCATATATTTCCTAGAACTTATAACTTCTCAAATATTTCACTTACTCATTCTCTCATTTCTTTACCTATACACTATTACCTGAATTGCTCCTACGTATTATGAGACCGTGTAATAAGCTAGTGATTAAGACACAGAACAGGGTGATCCTGAGAATTCACGGTTCATTGAACAAGTAATTTGTAAACTCTTAGTCATAAATCTGAAATTACTTTTCTGACTGAAACCCTCAGAGGAACCTGGCTCCATTTATGATTGCTCTCTTTGAAAAAATCTTGTCTCTGAGTCACCCATGCCTCAGTTCTTAGAACTGGATTCTTATTCTCTCCTTGCCTGTGATAGCCTTCTAATTCTTTTCTCACTTGTCCTTTTCTAGGTTACCTTATCTGTTGGCTTCATATCATTTACTAGCTATTACCAGTTCTATATTTTTGACCATACCACTCCAGAAATCTGTACCCAAACTTTCTGCTATCTACATAAATCACCTGGATAGCTTTGAAATCTTTTAAAGAGTCCAAAACTAGATTTGAGGACCTCTATTTTTTTTTTTTGCAGTTAAACGTATTAAGACAATTTCTTTATATATATAAAAATATTTTATTTGAAAAAAGGCACTCTGCCCTAAGATCTGTTACAAATCAAATAAAAAGTATTATTTATCCATATGCCAAATAGTAATTTCAAAACAAGAGAAATGATAAACCTCAGAATGCTGAGAAAAAAAAATGATTCACTGCGTTCATAAAGTTTAAAATGGGTCCATAAAGTTCACTATTATAATTTCAAAGAAAAGATCAGCTGACATTCCCCAAAGTTTTGTGCAAATAAATGATATGTAAAATATCATTCATGTTACTGTGATTTTAAACAAATATTTTTATATTTGTTTAATTTTTTAATTTTAATTAAATATTTTAATATTTTTAAAGAAAAAAAGATAGAGTCCCACTGAACCATATTGTTCAGAATATAAAGTATTATGTCTCCAAAATGATAATTTACTTGTGCAATAATCATGAGTACAGCAGTTCAGTGCTTTAGACTCCTGATCACCACATACAAACCTTGATTTCTAATGGAAAATACACAGAATAAAGTATACAATGACAATGAAAACTATTGTCAAAACCAGCATTTCTAAATACTTAATCATACATATTCATTAGTAAAAATTTTAGGGATATATATGTGAAAATATAGTTAATACTGAGTTTTAATGTTACTACAGTAAAAGACACACTCCCATTAATCTCCCTTGAAATAGTCCTTCTAACTTAAAACTCACACTTCCCTTCTTGCAATTTTCTTCAACAGCTCTGGAAGTCTCTGTTTGTCTTTAGTTGCACTGTCTTATGTGCCTTGCTGTTCTGAAATGATACATGGTCATTTTGGCTTTGGGTAAGAACCAGAAGTTGTGTTGTACCGGATCTGGTGAATAAAGTGGATGAAGACCCACTCTCATGTTTTGACAAACTTCCTTTCTGTGGGGTGGCACCTGATAACAACAGTCATCATCTTTCTTTTCATACCAGGGATCGAACTCATGACCCTGTGCTCGCAAGGCAGGTGACAAAACCACTGAGCTAAGATGAGCTATAACTTCCATGATGGAATCACCTTCCAAAACTTCACCTGTCAACACATGAGACTTTTAGGGGGACACTTTGATCCAAACTATAAATGTGAGGATGAGTACTTTACAAAGAAAAGAGGTTTGGCTACCTCACAGTTTCTGAAGCTAACAAGATTGGTTATTTCCATCTGTCCTATTTCTAGTAATAGCCCACTGAGCTGCCCTACAACCTGGCAGACAGCATCAAGGCAGAAGTGCTTTTAAGAGGGAGAGACCGTACAACGAGAGAGGAAGCTGGAGAATGGGGAGGGACCAATTGTTCTTTTTATAACAACCTGCCAGAACTACTCTAATCCCTAAATCCCCTCAAAGGTGATACTTAAAATCACCTAATTACCCCCCAGTATGTCCTCCAACAACACAACCCCCCCAAAAAAGTGGATCTTCAACAGAGAAACAAAATATCATAAGCAAACATTGTCGCCAAATATCTTCTTATATTTTCAGCTACACACACTTCTTAAATCTCTCCCAAGGATGTATGTAAAAAGCTTAGTTCTTATTACAAAATACAATTTAACCCATTTTCCCTCCAAAATTCACTAACTTGCTGGCCCAATCAGACCTTGCCTAAACCTCTCAATTTCCTTTTTCTCCAAGCTTATTTCCCACAGCTTATTAAAATATGGACATATTTTACACAGCAGGAAAAAAAAGAGGAAAAAAAAAAAAAACCCAACCACTTGAAGACAATTATAAGGCAAAGGGACGATGCTATTTCCTGTCTGTAAGATTTAGGAATAAGGTGTCACCTCCTATTAGAACACTCCACCTTCGAAAGTTTTCCATGTAACTACCATGGACTACAACTTTGCAAGGAAAGTTAACCAAATAGGAGGATGATATAAAGAGTAAACTCAAATTTGGAGAAATACGTTTGAATGCAGAGTAATAATTAACTCAGTTCAAAAACAAGGCATCAAATCTGAAAACAAATCAAGAGGAAAGACTGCAATTTCATTTTCAAATTAATTCAATACATCATCAATTCAAAGAAAGAACAATTATCAGAAATAAAATTGGCATGCTTATAGCTTCACACAAATTACTTTATAAATTTATAAAACAGTAAAATGAAGCCCAAGTTCACAGATATCCTGTACATTAAATTATTTGGAAATTAAATAATAGGAAATTAAGTTATTTGGAAATTATTTTTAAAAAGAATTAAGTAATATTTTTCCTAAATAATCCTACAGAAGTTCATATTTGTATCAGTCATATGAATGTATAATGTAAAGTAAAGCACTGTACCTCCAATCTATGTCTTTTACACAGTTCTGTGGTCACCAAGCCCTATTTTTGTCTTATGTGCATCACTAAAAGTACAAGCTTTTTTTTTTTCTGTGACAGGGAATAGTTACCTACAATATGAAGAAGGAACCTATTCAAATAATTTTGATCTCTTCTTGTAGATTGTAGTCAAAAAATGTTTTTATACCTGAATCGTTAAGTGCTTCAATTCACGTGACGGTTTGATTTAAAGATCTAATAGCTTTAAATATCTTGTTTTAGAAATTAGACAAATATAAAATATTTCATTTCCAATAAGTCAATTTAGTATAGGAAGCTATTTTAAATTACACTCCTGTTCATTTAATAAAATTAAGGTCAGAATACAGCAATGCTTTTAGATAATATTAAATGAAAGAAATATTCTTTTTAAAATATTAAGAAAGAAGATTAAAATATAGGTGATGAAAACAAATATAATGCCCAAAATATATCCTTCTGAGGTCTGTTTTTTTTTTTTTTTTAATTTCTTGAGAGTATAATTTTGATTTTTCCCAGCAACCTAGTTTTAGTCAATAAGCTCTGCTAAATACCTTAGAACTTTATTCTTAGTCTGGTTGCCTTCCTGATTACTAAGTCTTTCTAAATTAGAGCAAGCAATTTCTCTTTGTTTTACCTAATATTTGAAAATGGCAAAAAAAATCCCCTGGGTCACTGAAAATTATCCTTTCATTCCAGCCGCCTGTTTCAAGTCAGTCAAAACATTCCAGACTTCAAAAGAAAAGCTCTGCCTTCTTAGACCATGTTGGTGTCCCTCTATGGTTGGCCTAGGAGGGATCGGTTATTTGGATAAATTAATTTCTGGAGCCTGCTGGCCTTCTAGAAGACCTCAATGTCTGACTGCAAATTAGTTCTACTGAACATGAAGAAATCCCTGGACAGGGTAGAAGAAATAAATGGTGATAAAATCTAATACTACAATGTTTGTAATGTGATTTTATTCTTCTGTATAGCTTGTAAGCACAGTTAATGTTGAATTAAATATTTTAAATTTTTTTAAAGGGGGCATGAAAGCAGAAAATCAGATCAGTATCCAAGTCACAGCAGAAAAGGCCAACTTTCAAATAAAACCTCCAGCAGGAACCTTTTATGAGAACAAACAAAAATGTCCCAGTTTTCCACAAAATCAATTACATATTTACATTACAGATACACACCCCCTCGCTGGCCATCCCTCCCCTGAGACAGGAAGTCACGCACTTGAATTCTGCTTTATCTGGGCTCTGAATAAACTGTGCGGCAGCCCCAGAGCCCTGTGCCTTACAAATGCCTTCCCCAAGTTTATTCTGAAGGCAGAGAAGCCTTGTGAGCCAAAACTAACAAACAAGGCCCCTCAAGCGGAACAATGGTCCAGAAAACTCAGCAAAAAGGAAAATAAACTTCATTGGCAGTTTGTTTTTTGACTGTTAAGAGCTTAGCTACAACTCTATCAAGATTTTTAAGAAGGTAAGAAATTTCACACATACTGCAGTCTCACAGCTGCTTGAGTTTATAGTGCAAATGTATCATCTTGTCTGGCCATGTCTAATCCACTTTAGGAGATAGTTGTATCTTTTCTTTCCAAAGTAAACAGAACCACACCTCTGAGCAAGAGGTGGAGAATACTTCCTCTCCCATCTCCACAGCCCCAGGCCAGAGTTCAGGTTGAGTGAGCTCAGTCTAGCTCCCAGACCAGCCCGTTAATTCTGTCAAAGGTTTTAAAACAGTTGAGATAAATGAAGATCAGAAATAGAGACTGAAGCCGGTGGATATTAGTATAGATTCCATAATATGCACATGTGAAAATGTACAACCCAAAAGAAATTAATCAAAAAACAAAACATCTTCAACCATTTTTTTTAAAAATGCTCAATGCATATCATTCTAAAGTTTACATAAGGAATTCAGTTTTAATGTCTTTGTTGTCAGCAGCAAATAATGTGCTTGTTCTCCAAGGTCCATGAATCTCAACATGTGGCTATATTTGAAAAAGATTTTTGTTTTTATACTATCACATGATTTGACACGATAGATTAGCTACCTCCAGTCCTACTCTTGTGACCTTTCTTCAAAAAGAACAAACAAAACAAACAGGAACTCTTTTTTTTTTTTTCTAACAGAAAGTAAGCGTAGAGAATATAGTATAGTTAATAGATGGTAGTGAATAATAAAGGGAACATATATAGTGCAATTAGATAACATATACAAATAGTAAGGAAAAAACTTTAAATGACTGAATACTTTCCATCATATTCCAAATTTGTGCTCAATAACAACTATATTTCAGTAACATGGAATTAAGGCTAATAATATTATATTTACTACTAATAATATTAATTTTATTCTCACAACTGAAAATACTCATAGACTATAATTTCTTGATAAATTTGAAATATAAATGGGAAGTGATTCCTTTATATGTAAAGAAATCAAAGAAGTTAAACTATTTCAAAGTAAAACAAAAATTTCTCTGTATTCTACAGAAACTTCTAAAATGAGAATGCATGAAAAAGTAAGTATCTAGCAACTGAAATCATTGTAGAATTCCTTTCTGGCTGTAAAACTTTAAATGGGGAAATATACAGTCTCCTCACATTTTCTTAAACTATAAAACCTAAATATACTTCTCTTTCCTCTTTTTTTTTTTTTTTTGAGACAGGGTCTCTCTTTTGTAGTTCAGTCTGGCCCTGAGCTCATCCTCCAACTCATATCACAGCAATCCTCCTGCCTCTGCCTCCCGAGTGCTGGGATTACAGGCGTGAGCCACCCTGCCTGGCACCGTGGTATGTGGTGTGTGGTACTGATTGCTGCTGAGTGTGAGTCTCCACGCCCAGTATTGTTATGTGGTTACCAGGGATGAACCCAGGCCCTTAAGCTTGCAAGACAGGCGCAGGAGCCACTGCGTTATATCTCCAGGCCCTCTCTTTCCTCTTAAATGCACAGTAAATTAGGCAAATTGCTCTGTAGATCACAGATAGATCAGTGGTTTTCAAATATTTCACAAGCAAAACCCTATTGTACTTTTCTCTCAAGGCTGTGCATATTTTGAAGTTTTTCATTACTCATTCACCAAGCAGTTGGTTACACTGTTCATTTTAAGATCAGATTTGTAACTATTCACCTGAACATGTTAAGAAGCAAATAAAGGAAACAAAGTAAAAGAGAAAAAAACAACAGTATTATTACCAATTTGTGACTAGATAACGCTTTGCTTAGTCATGGGCCAGTGGGTGTTTCTACTAGATATTAAAAAGAACGAGGGGACTTGGCCATATTTGAATGCTCACAGAGGGTCTGAAAGATGGTAATAAATGTCAGAAATGTTTCTAATCTGTATGGGTTTTACATGAACCTTTCTGGAAAAATACAGCAAGTTTTCTTTAAAAGTATATGCTAATCCCAAAGGAAGAGCATTATATATTTTGCCTCCTTGAGTGTGGAAAACCCACCTTGATCCTTAGAGCCTCACTTCCTCTCTTTCATTAAGCACCATGTAATAAATCTTGTATTCATGAAGGGATTTTAAAGGTAATCCAGTTCCACCTTATCCTCCAGCAGGAGTCTCCAACAGATTATCACCAACTCATACTAAGCCAGACCTGCGTATGTGACAGGCTTCAAGTAGCCCCTGCTCTACAGTAAGAATCTTCTACATGTTACTTACTCTTTGTAGGAACAGGTACGAACATCTCTAAGCACGGAACACCAGCACCCCACGAAGACCAGGTCCTTTCATCTCTTTCTGTAAGTTGTTTAGGGACTGTTATTGGTTTAGTCATTTAAAATAAATAATATGTGGAGAAATTATCAATATAAACATTCTTTTCTTTCTTTCTCTTTTCTTCCTTTTCGTGGTGGTACTAGTACTGAAGATTGAACTCTCAACTCTACCTTGAGTTATAGCCCTATGTCTTCGTTTGTTTGTGGTAGTTTGAGCTCAAACTTGTGATCCTTCCACCTCAGGCCCATTTCTCGTTTTTTTAAAGGTGTGTGAGAATAATATAAGAATATTAGGGGCCAGGGAGTTAGCTCAGTGGTTCCAGCGCCTGTCTTACAAGCGCAAGGGCCAGGTTTGATTCCCCAGTAAGCACATACAACACTGGGTGTGGAGACTCACACGCCCAGCAGCAACCAGCACCACATGCCACAGTGCCGGGCGTGGTGGCTCACGCCTGTAATCCCAGCACTTGGGAGGTAGAGGCAGGAGGATTGCTGTGATATGAGTTGGAGGCTGAGCTCTGTGCCAGCCTGAACTACAAAGTTGAGACCCTGTCTCAAAAAACCTAAAAAAAAAAGAATATTGGGCCCAGTCTCACAAAGTAATACCAAAATTTACTCAACTCTTAGCTGGCAGGGTAAGTAAAAGACACTTACGTCAGTTAAATTGCAGGTCCTCCAAAAGTTCAAAGTTTCAAAAATGTTAATGTCACTTTGTCACAATAAAGATCCTATAATTTTCAAAGGCTGAACTGATGTGAACTAGTCCACATATTCCTCTTGCTGCCATTACTGATGGTCAAATAACTTCTTTTTTTTTTTTAGGTTTTTGGAGACAGGGTCTCGCTTTGTGGTTCAGGCTGGCCCTGAGCTCAGCCTCCAACTCACATCACAATCCTCCTGCCTCTGCCTCCCGAGTGCTGGGATTACAGGCGTGAGCCACCACGCCCGGCACTGTGGTATGTGGTACTGGTTGCTGCTGGGTGTGGGTCCAGTATTGTTATGTGGTTACTGGGGAATCGAACCCGGGTCCTTGCGCTTGTGAGACAGGTACCGGAACCACTGAGCTAACTCCCCGGCCCCTGGTCAAATAACATCTAACCCTCATTCAGTGCCACAAATGGATTACACATTCATTTGAAAGTAAGATGGCAGCCTGGATCACAGTTTGAATTTAAATACACAAGTAAGGTATATACAAGTTTTGGCTGAACTCAGACATCATATTTTAGAAAATTCTCCCAGTGCAAACAAACAAACAAACAAAATAACCATGTTTCAAAAGGCAAAATGCAGGGTTAAATATATATCTAATACTTTTAGTCCATAATAGATTGTTTTCCCCCAAATAATTGCAACCTTAACAGACAAGTAATTCTAATGTTTGATATAAACTATTTTTAAAATGAACTTCGATAAAGTCAACTTTGTGGATGAAATTATTTTAAAGTTGTCTGGGTTCCACTTCCCCAACAGTTAACTATTTTAAGAACATAAGAGGTAAAATGCAGCCATAGCTAACCAATTATAAACATTTTTCAGGTATATAATTCAAATACCCATGCATAAAATATTTTTAACTCATTTTTTAAAATTAAACCAGCTTACTAGATGAGGCCAAGTAAATACATATTTTTAAAAAATTGCATACCAACTTCGATCAACAAATCACTAATAGGAGCCTTGTGGGTGAATAATGTAAAATATGTACATGGTCAATTTTTCTTGTGCCAGGAATATTTTTCTTTTCTTTAAAAGAGATTAAAAGTATTATTTTAAGTAATTGATCGTGAACCTAGCATTTATTTCTATTCTTGTAAAATACAACTACTATTAAGATTAATATTTTCATACTCAAAGCATAACATTTTATTCTTGACAAATATCCTGAAAAGGCTCTAACTGGAAAGAAATATAACAGCTTTGTTAAGGAAAAAAGTAAAAGATGGGGGTGTGGCTCAGTGGCTGAGCATGTGCTTAGCACACACAAGTCCCTTGATTCAATCTTCAATATTTTAACCCCCTAACAACAGATTATATGCTTTGCCAAATGATTTTTTAATGTGGTGCTGGGGATCAATCCCAGTGCCTTTGGCATGCTGACTGTATGTCTTACCACTGAAATATATACCCAGTCTCATTACTTTTTTGTATCATTAAAAATTCAAGAATTTTTAAGCATTAAATAAATCGACATAAATTCTGGGATCTCTAGATAGTTTTTAATTCACTCCTGATTTCAGTTACAATAAGAATGACTAAATGAACAATTATCCATTTCAGTATTTGTTCAGCCCAATGCAAGTATCTCTTGCATCCCTTTGTACTACAGGTATCTTAATTCAAAATGAAAAACTTAGCTAACTAAAATCAACAATTTCAAAAAATTCTCTTACAAAAAGAAAGTCAAAACAGTAAAGGAAGCAAAAGAAGTTTTGTTGTTTGGAGATATGCTCATAATTATGTAATATCTGCACAGGTATTGCTAAACTGCTTACTCAGGCACCAAATGATCTTGTTTTGGGCCCCACTGATGAAATATAGGTAGCTCTGAAAACAACTGGGTTCTGCATCCATTCAACCAATTCTGGACTGAAAATATTTTAGAAAAAATTATTGTCTCCACTAAACAACTATAGACCTTTTTCTGATGTCATTATTCCCTAAGTAACACTGCATAACTATTTATATAGCACTTAAGTTATCTCAGGTTTAAAGAATGATCTAAAGACAATATTTTTTTATTCTTATGTTTATTCATTTATTCTGAGGGAAGAGTCTGGTGATATTTTGTGGATGGGCATAAACTCTTAGGCTCACGTGATCCTCCACCTCGGCCTCCCAGGAGCTGCAATGGCAGGAGTGCACCACCATACCTGCCTCCTAGAGAGGATGTAAGGTCTATGGGAAGATTACACAGGCTCTGTGCAAATAACACTCCACTCCATCCAAGGGACCTTAGTATCTGTAGAGTTCCTAGAGCAGTCCCCTAGTATCTGTAAGGATACTGAGGGACCAACTGCTGCATTATCACCATTTTAAAGGAAAAGAGGCTGTCCCAGAAATCATAAGGGGTTTCACACACCTGGTTTAGACTTCTTATATGCAACTGAATTATAACTCTTAATACCAAACTTGATCACTTTCCCACCGCATCAGGCTCCTTCTGCTGCCCTCACTGGTATCCACTGACTAAAATTGATCCTGAACACATGGTCAGCCATGGCTTTATTGATGAAAGATTGGGAGTACACATTCTTAAAGTGACATGAATTCACTGTTAAAAAGTAAGAGAATATTAGTCTGAATTCCTTTGAACTGCAATCATGAATTGGTCTAGTTTAACCTAAATAGACCACATTGGGAAAATTTCTCCAATACATGTAATTTATCTGCAAAAAGCACCGGAAGTATTTGGTACATGACTGTCAATTTCTTTGGCTTATTCAGTGTCATGAATTCATGTACATAGACTAAATCAACCTATATTATTGATTTTTATAATATTTTCATAAAAGGTTATTTGTGAAATTACTCTCATCCTCATAGTACCAAAATTTTTCAATTGATGAGATTCTCGTTAATGAGTTTTCAGAGCAGTGGTGTTTGTTTTCAGCATACCTCTACTTTCATGAAAGCTAGCAGAGCAAAAAAACCCCTGAGCTTACTTTACTATGGGCTGTTTTCAAATGTGTTTAGTTCCCTGGAGCCATGTGCAGCTAAAGCAGCCAAACCAGCACTTGTGAAAATTTCTCTCTGTTACAAAACCTTCCCTCCAGCAACTTCACCCATCCACTCATTCATTCACTTGACCAAAACATTTTACACATCTATAATGTGCAAAGCAGAGGGCTAACTGACAAAGGAGAGCGCTTCCCCTTCTCTCAGGCCCTCTGTACTCAAACCGCTCAGGATCTAGAAAGCAGACAGACTGAAATGAGGGTGAAAAACACAAACTAGAATCAAATCTGTGTTCATTCACCATTCAAAGCACTTATTCATGAAGAAGAAAAGTTCTGTTTGGGAGGAGCAGATATAACACAAAAATGATATCTGTAACTATGGGAGGGAGGGAGAGAGGGAGCGAGAGAGAGACCTAGTAATTTATGAGTGAAATGCAATATGAAAAGGAAGTTATATTAATTATGTAATTATTTATTTGTGTATGTTATATTTCAAAAACATCAGCTAGGTACAGTGGCATATGCTTGTAATCCCAGCTGTTTGGGAGGTTGAGGTAGGATGATCACATGTTCAAGGCCAGCCTAGTCAACATAGTAAGACTCCCATTACCCTTGCTCAAAAGAAAAAAACTAAAAAAGGAAGAGAAAAAGCCCTAAATATCTTGATAATTTTAAAATGCAAAACTAGGCTAATAGAATTATTGTTTTACTTGTCTGCTGCTGTAAAAAGAAACTAGCAAAACTTAGCACGTGAGAACAACACACATTATACCAAGGCATGGTAGCTCAGTGGTAGAAGCCATGGGTTAGATCCTCAGCACCAAAAGCAATCCATCAGACGAAACACTGTCCCCAAGTTTTGAGGACAAGCAGTCTGGGGGAATTTTAACTGGATGGTACTGGTTTAGGGTCTCTTGGAGAACACACCTAGGTTGTCTCTTGGGCTGCAAGGCTTCATAGGGACTCGAGGATCTGCTTGTAACATGGCTCAGTCCTGTGGTTGCTGGCTAAGACTCCAGGTGCTGGTGTCTTCACAGCACTACCTGAGTGTCCTTGGCTCATGGGCCTCCTCAGAGGGAGCGACTAAAGAAAAGGCAGGGCAGGAACCATAATGCCATTTGTTATCTCATTCCCATAATGACACATTGTTTTGCTTCTGTTTTGTTCATTTTCCTCTACCTATTAAAAGTGAGTTACTAAGTCTAGACTACATGTAGTGGGAAGGGACTCAAGAGATCCATCTCAAAAGATTCTATCAAGACACTTCATCCTTTTCTTTTCTTTTTTTTTTTTCTTTTTTAATGCTAAGGATATAACCTTGGGCCTTTTGAATGCAGGCAAGTGGTCTACCACTGAGCTATCCCTTGCCCTAGCCCTCTCTTAACAGAAGGAATAGCAAGCCAGGCAATATTATGCCAAACTATAACCCCAGCACTCTGGGAGACTAAGGCAGGAGGGACGCAAACTGAAGCCCAGCCTGACTCTGTCTCAAAATAAAAATGATCCAAGGATACAGGTACAGTGAAGGCCCTGGATTCAATCTCCAGTACTGAAAAACTAAGAAGGGAAAGGAAGAGAAGGAGAAAAATGAAGAAATGGGAGGAGGAGGAAGAGGAGAAGAGGGAGGAGAAACGGAAAGAGAGGAAGAGTATCAAAGAATTTGTGGACATATCTGACGTCCCCATAGTCATACTCTGGGAACAGGACACAATATGGAGAAGTGCTTCTTTATTAATATTCTAGGCATCTTTTTAAGTTAGTCACAGAAACATTGTATATGATATTGCTAGTAAATAAAATTATAAATGTACAAAAATGCAGGTATCAAAAAATCCTTATACTTTAGTGTTAGTACAAGGATATATAGTAAGCTCGACCAATAAGAATTTTAATTGAGATATGAAAGTTAAACAAACACAAGCACACATGTACATACATACAGAAGGCTTCAGAAAAGCAGAATATAAAATGTAAAAATGTATCACTTAGAGTTCAAACACAGCCAGGGAGATGTAGAAGTGGATCTTCAGATCCACTGGAGCTCACACTGGTCTTGACTTCTGCAATGGGTCCTCTTGCCTGTGCTCGGGTGACAACATACATTTACCTTGTGACACAAACCTTTTGTGAGCTTAAATTATTCTGCACAATGTGCATACGCAAAGAATCACTGAGTTAGAACTGAAAGAGAACTTCTCCTAAATTCTGTATTTTATACATAAGGAAAATGCAGCCCAGAGAGAGGAGATGAGTCCTGTCCTAGCTGGCAGAGCTAGTGACAGAAAGAGATTATGGAAGAAGAGAGAGTACAAGACCCACCTCACTGCAACTACCCACAGGAAGACAGCAGGGGCACTCACTGTCCCTCACAGTTTCCCATAATCCCACATGTTCTTCTGCACATTGATGGGAACTCTCAGGCCATGCAAGGGACAGTACACAGAACCAAGACCTTCTTGCCCATAAAATCCATGGGTTTTTTTTAGTCCTTCAGGAAGAGTTTGTCCTTGTAAACATGGCTTCTTCTTCTGGTATTAGTATCCCTAATAAAATTGTTAGTCAGGCTTTTCTTTTTTTTTTTTTCTTTTAAGAATTTAAATTTCCCTCACCTCTTCACCTTCCAATGAACTACCAAGTCCCAAAATGCATGCCTTCTACTCAGAGATGGAGAGAGAGAAACAGAGACAGAGACAGAAATGGGGTACAATAATTGCTGACTGCTCATGCTCATAGTTATTGAAACTCTCAGACCCCTGCACATGAAGTGTGCAAGGTTCACAGACAAGGGGTGAGGAGTTTTAGTGCTCAGAGTCTCTCCTTCTTTTCTTTCTAGCATTAGTTACAAGCAATTTCCATCTTTATCACACTCTATTTGTTCAGTGTGTACAGCCCAAGTGAGCTACACCAGATTAAAAGATGTTGGCCAGGGCCAGGGATTTAGCTCAGTGGTTCCAGCGCCTGTCTTGCAAGTGCAAGGGCCTGAGTTCGATCCCCAGTAACCACATACCATACTGGGTATGGAGATACACACCCAACAGCAATCAGTACCACACACCACAGTGCCGGGCGTGGTGGCTCACACCTGTAATCCCAGCACTCTGGGAGGCAGAGGCAGGAGGATTGCTGTGATGTGAGTTTGAGGCTGAACTCAGGGTCAGCCTGAACTACTAAGTGAGAACCTGTATCAAAAAAAAAAAAAAGATGTTGGCCAGCTCAGATGAACAAATGTTCACGAAGTTCCGGTGGAGGGATTGACATTGTGCTTGGCCCTGGAAATCTAAACACGTCACTGTCCTGGCTATGGAGTAACTTTTCTGTTTAGATTTTATTTTTAACCTAAAATACCCAATTGCTAATACAATCTGGTGCCAAATTCGAACTTTGATAGCCAGTCTCTTCTGGACTTTCAGACCACATTTGAACCCAGGCTCATTTCAGGTGCCCAAACCAGCTGTGTCTGCTTAAATGAAAATGTTTGCCTAATTCCTTCCCGCACATTCTTACTTCCTGTGCCACAAACTTATCCACACCCTGTGAATGTGTGTCCATTACATTTCAGTTAAAATATAGAATGCTCTACCCCCAATCAAATACATTTTAATTAAATAACAACTAGTGTTTCAATCACTCTGTGTGCTTCCGGAACGTTTAGGAAAATATTGCTATTCAGAACAGTGAGGTGGCATTTGCTCTACATGAGGTAACACTCTCAACAACTTCCCTCCCACGGGGAACCTGAGTCAGTCTCACATCAACAACCTGTGATCACCATCTGATTTACTGACATGGGAAATAGCCCCGTGGAGGCTCCCAGAATTCCCCAGGGCCATGCAGCTAATGAGCACCATGGTTTATATTTGAAGCCTAGAAGTTGGACTCCAGAATCTGTACTCCTATTCCCTGTCTAGTATTTCTGATCACACCATCATGAGAAGGTACCATTATCGCCACACTACTAATAACAGCTGAGGCTTACAGAGATTAAAATACAACTTGCCCGAGAGTATAGCAAAGATCAAACCAATTTTGCCGAACTTGAACACTCTTGCCTTTCCCAAATGATGCCCCCACACTGATCACCAACCACCAGCTTGGTACTGGTGGCTATACATTGCTTCAAAATTTACAATATGCTGTGGATATAGTATCTAACTTCTTTATTACAGACATCTAGCAATATATATCTTATTTTTTTCTATAAAAGCAAAATTACGGTTCCAAAATTGAAACGAATCTCTTTAAGTTAGTAAACTGGTCCTCAGAAACATATACTGTGACTCGGAGTCGAGAGTTAGCTCACTGTGCCCCACTGCTTCCTCTGTCTGTAAGGCACCCAAACAACTGTGGTGGATTAACTGGTGGGCCACTTTTCACACCCAGCTGAACTGAATAAGCATGGTTCTGCGCGGGGAAGACTCACCTAAGAACTGTTACAGCGGCATAAAAGGAGAACTGGAGGGAAAGTTGTTGATTTTCCGGAAAAGCTTTCCTTGGCTGATTTTCCTGATACAAGGCTTTCTCCTAGTCAGAAGAGAATGGGTTCTCGCTGTCGCTGCAGATGGCTGCGGATCTTGTCACGGAAGCTCTGGTCTTCGCCTTGAACGTCACTTCCGGGCTCCAGTGCCGAGCCCTCAGGCTGGTGCACAGATCCTTCACCCCGCCTACAGACTTTCTAGCTCCCCCCACTGGGCCTTGGGCCTTCCTCATGCAGATCTTCGATACGCACTTGCAAAAGACATTGCCATGAGCTTCAGGCTTCTGACTGAACTTGTGGACAACACAGCCACGGGATCCAAGTCTTCAGCTGGATTCTTCAGGTCTCCAGTGTGTGGACAGACTTCTTGTGCTTCTCTGCTCCTCTGCATTTGACTTTTTAGCTGAATAGTATAATCCCATAAATTGTGCGTCCTATATTAAATCTATCCCCTTGAAAACCCTGACAACAACAATTAGCCTGCCCCAGATCTAATTCTACTGCTAAACACAAAAATTATCACTGCTATCAGACAGATTAAGGAAGACCAGAAACTAACTACTGGGGAATAATTGTAATTAACAAATGGTCGTGATGGAAAGAGTCCTAGGCATTAGAAAGTGGTCATCTAAGTCATTATTTGCCATTGCCATTAAGATGCTTAGAATGTTTATAAGGGTACTCAAAGGCTAAGAATCTCCCACTATAAACTAAGCAATGGAACTAAATTTGTGATTTCAAAGCAGTGCTTCACAGGTCACAACCTGGAGGGTACTCAGACGCATGGTAGGTGTGCATTAGATGGTCCTGGGACACGATGCATTTGTGCTGCAGTTCCTCTCCAACAACCAGAGAACCATGACCCACTTATGTGCAAATCATGATGATTAGCTAGCTACTTTGCAAGGGTATCTGGGAAAGTGGGTCTGTCAACAAAGAAAAGACTGAAGAAACTACGCTTATCAAAATAAAAGGAAATCTGTGTTCATTCTTTTATCCCTTCTTCTCTTGAAGGTTTGCCACTTCATTTTTTGCTTACATCAGCTCACAGTAATTCATGTCCATTACTCGTGACCACATAAACAGAGGTTATTCATACTGATGAGATGAGGGATAGGTAAACAGACACACACAGTCTTAGACTTACATACTTACTACTCTTATTAGGGGTTGAACTGCATTCCCCCCAAAAAATGTATGTTAGAGTCTGAGGCCTCAGCATCTGTGAATATAATTTTAATTGGAAATGGGGTCCTAGCAGATATAATTAAGATGAAGTTGTTAGAATGAGCACTAATCTAATCAGACTGAAGTTCTCAAACCAACAAGAGAGACACAAGAATAAGAGGAGACACGTTGCCATGCGACAAGAGAGGCAGAGATGGAATTAGGGAAAGGAAAGACAAGGCCTGCCCACAAACCACAGGAAGCTAGGAAAAGTCAAGCAGGATTCTACCCAGATTTTAGAGGGAGCATAACCCTGATATGTTCACTCTGGACAGCAGCAGAAGCTGAAGACAACAAACTTCTATTGTTTTAAGCCATGAGCCTTAAGAACTAATGTAGACCTCTCATGAGATATTATGACTTTATAAAGAGAAATTGACAACCA
Organism: Petromus typicus; assembly: GCA_004026965.1. Classification (NCBI taxonomy): domain Eukaryota; kingdom Metazoa; phylum Chordata; class Mammalia; order Rodentia; family Petromuridae; genus Petromus; species Petromus typicus. The sequence goes on along the minus strand of PVIR01001067.1, from coordinate 75,520 downwards.
CTGCATTCTATGATTTCCAATTTAAGTTATTCAAAACTTAAACTTATAGAAAATTATCTTATTCATGGTTAAGCTGAACACATGAAGCCTTGGTCTGATTTATAATTTCCTAGTAAGTCTGACTTACAACATAGGCTGAATTTAAATAGCTACTGCCAGTGACTTCTCCTACAGGGTGTGTTTCTTTTTATTCATAAAATAATCACTGAGGTTTTCCATTTTGGCTAAAAGCCACCCTTTATTTTTAGGATCTATAAGTATACGAATAAAGTATGTATATATTTTAAAGGTTTCTTCTTGCAAAACCCAGCATCTCTGCAAAAACTGTTCTTAGTATTTCAAGTTAAATTTAAAGGAGACTCAAGAGGCTAAATTTTGAGAATACAATCAAATCTCATGGTATCATTATTTCAAAAAGATCTGTAATATCATTATCTGAAATTTTTAAGATAAAAGTAAGTCAATTATCTGCCATTTACAATAAACTGTGGCTCATGGTGTCTCCAGGGACCCAGTTCCACCCCCTTCCCTGCTGGCTGTGAACAACACAAGCATATGTCAATGTTTGCAATATTGCCACAGGTATAACGGCTGCATTTTAAAAATTTTATGTAGACTTTCAGGTGGTCATCTAGGATTTCTCTATGACTGCACTTTTCTAGAGATGTTTCTAGTTTTCAAATAGCTTCTAAATACACAATCCAATTTGAAATGCAAAATTGTGATTTTTAAATAAGAGAAAACAAATATCATCTCTGTTCTAAAGCAGCTGATGATACTTGAAAACCTACCTCTGTCATATAATTAGGAAAAGGTTAAGCCAGGTCCCCAGCTGCAGATCTAAAATGTCATTTTTTTGTATTCTAGGCTATGTATCTCACTCCAACTCTAAGTTTATGGTGTGCGCTAATTTTTAACTGTAGTCTTCAAAGCTTCATAAAGAAAACAGATTTTCAAAGAGCTCATAGATTTTTTTTAATCTTGATATAACCTACTTCTAGAAATCTTCACATGTGACACACATAGAGATGTCCCCAGAGCTCTTTCATATCTGTGCTTCTGAGGTTCACCTCGGGTGGGAACCCCAGCTGAGATTGTAGTGGGTCTGCTGCTCTGGCACTTCTGACAGAGCAGCACTGTGGTCACCCAAATAGGAACTTCCTGAGAGATTAGTAGTGGCCAGATTTATGGCAGACATGAGGTAAGGCCCCACTAACCTTGTCTTCTCCATTATGTCCTCAGGACACTGAGAGAAGAGTAGACAAAACTTAGACAATCACATGAGTTACTTCCTCCTCCTAAATATGGGAGACATGTAGAACATTCGAGAATAAGAAAGGAAGAAGTTCTGGTTTAACATTTTAGTCATGCTGTTAGGACCCAAGTGAGATCCATTTCACCTAGGCTCATGATCTCCCCTCACCTGACAGACACATCTGCACAACTCTGTTATACTACAGAGGCAGTGTGTTCTTCAATATGCAATAATTAGCCATTTTCCCACCTTCATGAGCCACTGTAAAAATGTTAACTTCGATTTGTATAAGAGTACAAGAAGATTTGCACCAAGAGCAAGAGTAGATTTGCATTTTTTAGGAGTTTCCACAGACTTCCAACCCCATATCCACTGGAAAAATAGAGAAGCTCCCCTGTGTCTCTCCCATAGAGAGAGCCCTGGGCTCATTAGTTGTCACAAGGCTAAAATATTGTCAACAGCACTCCGGTCAGCCTCCTGCACAGCCCCAATATCTGGATTAATATCTGCTTTCTCCCTCTCTCATCCATCTCCAACTTTCTACCTATGAGTAAATAGAGAACTATCAAGGCTTAAGAGAGATTGTGAAGAGGCAGTAGAGCTTTGTAATATTTTGTGGTAACTGCACATGTTGACATCACACATGCACTTTGTAAACTGGCAATGTATACAAAACCTTCTAAGAAGTCTTCTTTTTAAAAAAATTCTATTCTGATGAGAAAACCAAAGGTTCTACAACTACACCGAGTTTGCTGAGGGAAGCAAGTATTAACCCTTAATGGAAGAGGCACAATCCAGAACTAGCCATTAGCAGGTGTAATTCTGTGAGCAAAGGACTAGAGAGTGGAAGAAAGGGACGGTTCCAAAAATAAGGCTGGAAAAGATATTAATTAGTTTATGTGGATATCACTCTTTACATTTTATACATGCAAAAAGTGAAGGTCCCAGACAAGTTGGAATACCCTTAGTATTTTTAAAACAGTGAACATAACAAATGCTACTTATTAATAAAAAGAATAATCTGAAATCTGCAACACATTGATGGATCTCACAGATGTAAGAAGACAGAAGCAACAGAAGACATGGCAGGAGGACTGAATATGCATGAATTTTGTGGAACAATTGGGAAAATTCATCAAAGATAAAAAAGACAATTGAAACAGAGGTTGCTGAAATCAGGAGACCGGCACTGGAGAAGCCATCAGTGACAGGGAACACTTTCTGGGGTTATAGTGACATTTCTCTGTGATAGGGGATGGGATGCATGAGTATATCCATTTGTCAAAAGTAGACAGTTAAGATGGCATCTCAACACATGCAAAAAATTATATGCAGATACAACATAATTTTGGGTGTCCTACAAGTACAGTTGAAACTTTGTCTAAGAAAACTTTTCAAAGATGAATTGCCAAGCAAGAGGAAATTTAATCATGTGCATGAGAGTAAGCAGTTTGAGTAATGACCTAGGACTCCAATCTTTTTTCTCGAGTAACGTGAATATTTTCAGTTAAGGTCTAGGTCTTCTAACTGATCCTGAGTTGCTTTCTCCACCTTCTGAGAGTAGAAGGTGCTGAGGGAACCACTTGATATCTCATTCTGGGGCACCCGAAGAGATGGTTGTCACATGTGGTTGAGCAGGCAGTAGACAAACTGTGAAGGAAGGGCTTCTACCATCCATGCCACATGGTGTTTACCTTTGAGAAATATCCCTCCCTAGTTTTGTACCTCTATGAGAACCAACTAACTTCAACAGCAAAACTATTTTGTTCTCACATAATAAAAAAGACACAAAATGATACTCAATTTAACCATGGTACCATGCTGTTATGAAAGCCTAAGAAAATTCTCTTCATCTTTTTAACCATTTTTTTTTGTTTTAAATCTTAATTTCATTCTTTTTTAATTAGTACATGTATGCAGCACATAACAACTACATTCATCATGGAGAGATGGTACATGTACATAACAAATCCTTTTTTTTTTTTTTTTGAGACGGGGTTTTGCTTTTGTAGTTCAGGCTGGCCCTGAGCTCATCCTTGAACTCATAGCAATCCTCCTGCCTCTGCCTCCCATATGTTGGGATTATAGGCATGCGCCACCACGCCCGGCACTGTGGTATGTGGTTCTGCCTGCTGGTGGGTGTGAGTCTCCATGCCCAGCATTGCTGTATATAGTTACCAGGATTGAACCTAGGACACCTTGCACTTGCAAGGAAGGCTCCTGAACCTCTGAGCTAAATCTCCAGCCCTACATAACAAATCTTAAATCTTTTTAACCCTCCCTTCCTTTATTCCTCCTTTCTCCCTTGTTCCAGTTCTCATGTGAACATTTTCTTTCTATTTCCCAAAATCCATCATGCATTTGGGTCCTCCTTTGTTCTTTAAGACCATACCTTTAAGTGAAGTAAGTCAGGCACCCATGTTTAAATATTGCATTGTTTCTGTTGTGTGAGAAAGAAAAAGCACAAATTTCTTCATCTTTAAATTCGAATTTGCAAAATATAAAATATCAGTAACATCTCTTTATGGACACTGTTAAATTTGTTGGTGATTCTCCAGCATATCAACTTCAATCTAAGAACCATGACATAAATGGTGGTAGTGAGTAATAAGTTATGAGAGAGCTTATTTTTCATTTATTTTATATTCACTACCAAAGTATTTTAATATAATAAAATCAAATACCGCAGACACCTAACAGGAGTTTCAGCAGTTTAAATAACTAACTGAATTAAGGAGACTCTTCCTGTTTAGGGTAAAAGTTACACCATATAAAGTGATCTCGAAGTGCTTCTGTGAATCACCTCAAAAGATGACTTAGAGAATCCATAAAATACACTCTATAATTACATACAGCATGACTGCAGGATATCATGATAGCACTTGACTGTTGGTTATTAAAATCCTCAGCCATCAGCAGTTGCTGCTTATTTGCAGAACACCAATGGGTCTTGTAAAACACACATTTACAGGAACCACAATAGCATTACTAAAGATCACACTCCGGATTTGTGATAATTCTATTGTGAGCAAAGCCGAGTGATGAAACCATACATCTGAAAGCATCCTACTTGACCAAAGAATTTAAAATACAAAGTCGTGTCTGTGGTCCCAAACAGTGCTATGGAAACTTTCCAAGGAAAAATCCTGAATTCACTAAAATATCCTAAATTCATTGAATTATTCAAGCTCTAAATAACTCCGAAGTTATTTATAAGATTGTCTCAAATTGGAAAGTTATTTATATGCCAAAAGAAATTTGCTTCCTTCTTGATAGGGATCTGAGGAAAATTTCTGAACTCTTCTTTTTCTGCTCAGAAGCAAAGTGAGCAAAACCTAACTAGGATCTCTTAATCAGGGGTCAATTCAAGGGTCCATCAAACAGAAACTTCTACACTCAGAACACTTCAAATATGTACACACACATCTATTCATAAAACAAATACATAAGAAGCAATCTAAAACCTAAGCATTAATTTTATGTATTGGGAGGCAAATGCAGTTTTCTCTCACACAAACTATAATGTAAAGCTTAACATTACATTATGTACATTGGCTGTAATTAGAAACATCAACTTTTTCTTCTATCACTCTACTCTTGACAATAGATGCTTCCAACAAAAGATATCGGTGAGGTGAGGTTGATGAAAAAGTAGTATCTAATTTGTGATGTTTTAAATCATTAAAAATTGGTGCAGAGCTTCTGAGAGATTTCCAGACACTCAGGTTACAACAAAAATAGTCATTACGATTTTAAAAGTAATAACTCTTTCCATAGGACTGACATCCTGTTTACTTACAGACTGTCCATTTATCCCCCGGGGGTCTTCCATTGAAGACTTCTTCTGAATTATATATGGGCTATGAGCTACACACTTCTTCCAAGGGTTCCAACGTCCCTGCACCTGTGGAGAACAGAACATCGCGCAGCTGTATGAATTGTGTGGCATGAAATTCAGAGCTGCTCTGCACATGTGCAGCTCCCCGCTGACTGGCATCTACACACAAACCAAGAATGCTCACCTTCACTGAATGAGCCTTTAAATAAATATTATGGGCTCACTGTTTATCACAATTTACAGAAGCCAAAAGTGGGCAAAGTGCAGCTCAGTTGTGTGTGCTGTCAGCAGCTACAGCCCAGGGAGAAAAAGGAAAAAGGAAAGAGAGAAGGTATGGTTAGGAGGGAGTAGCTGAAGAGCTTTCTACGCACATTATTTTTGAGCTAACAGCAAAGAGCGCCCCTTTGTTTGTCTTTTTGAATGTGGTTTCTCCCTGCTATTTATCAATGTCAGTTGTCCCACAATGCAAAGAGGAAATACTAACAAAGAAATATGATTATAGTCTGAGCAAGGATGGAAGTGAAAACTCTAGGTTCAGTGTTTTACCCCGAGGGCACGGATATTATTAGACTACTTCTTAGTGAGTTGAGGTTGGGTCACAGCTTCACGGTTGGTCACTTCTGCACCTTCAGAGACTCAACACCTTCAGGAGGAGTGGGTTTGGGGAAGGCTTCGAAACCTCCCCAGTGAGGGTAGTAGCCTGAAGTGTTTTCTATGAGTACTTACCTTCCAAAATGAGTATAGCCATCTGGCTGCCCTAACTTCCTAACTTTCAGAAATAATTTTCATGCTCAAATGAGGAACCTAAGATACACATCTTTGTACTTGACCTTGACAATGGAGAAATTATTCTTTATGTCTCTTTTAAGCTCCAATGTAGATATGTAAATGTACATTAAATGTGCATGGGATTTTGAACGACAAAAGGTTCAATCTTAATATTTTCCAAGATAAAATAGCACCACTGTAATAGGTTTATTACAGTATGACTTTTTGTGAAAAGACTTAAATTTATGCATCTTAGTAAGTTAGAAAAAACCATAAAAGTAGAAATCAAGAAATCTGAATTCTGGTTCTTAGTGTGCTACTAAACAGCTGAATAATCAATCACAGGCAAGCACTGTAAGCTTCCTGAGCTGCAGTCCCCCCTCAATGAGATGGGATGTTTCAGGTAGACATCAGACAGTTTTATGCTTTATATAAATATTTATCTTACAGCTCATTACTTAATGAGTATATATATATATATATATATATATATTTGTATACATAATTGTAGGCAAATATTCCAAGCAAAGTTCATTTGAAAAATAATTTTGAAATAGTGGAATAATTTTTCCATCCTTATGTTTTGCTCACAATTATCAGTGCTTCAAAGCATATGCCTTCCCTACTGTCAACATACAAGTGATGCTTATTAAATATCATAAACCTCATAAACAACTAGATACTCACAATTTGGAGGATCCTTATTAAAACACTATATAATTTGTTATATAATTTGAACAAACCTAATCTCATAATTTCAAACTAGGAGTAAATAAAAATCATACGTGTGGCTGGATGTGTTAGCATATGCCTATAATCCTAGTTACTCAGAAGGCTGAAGCAAAAGGATTGCAAGTTCAAGGCCAGCCTGGACAACTTAGTAAGACTCATTAAAATAAAAAGTCCTAGTGATGTAGCTCAGTTGTAAATGCGGTCCCTGCATGAGTATCCCTACTCTCTACTTCCTACTGACAGATGGAGAGAGATAGACAGACAGACAGAGACAGAGAGGGAGGGAGAGAGAGAGAGGAGAGAGAACAAAGGGAGTCAAGGAAAAAAGGGAGGAAAGGAGGAAGGCAAGAAGAAAGATTATAGAGATGTATTTATCTCTGCTAAACTAGGAAAATACAATATAACTATTTTTGAATTGCGAGAAATTTCAAAGCTGAATCTTAAAATTCCACAACAGCTTTTATGAGATTCCTTGCATAATTAGGGAGGAGATATTACACAATCGACTAGACTTATTTTCATTGTTGAAGTTATTCTCAAGGGGCACATGAACTCTTCTAGGCACTAAGACAGGAGTTTAAAGTAATGATAATAATCCCACCTTCTACTGGTAAAATGCTTCACAGTTTGCAAAGTGCTCTCACATAGACGGCCCACAGTACAGCTACGCAGCCTAAGACAGAGTCCAGGCTGAGTCCTCACAGAAGGGAGCAGGCTTAGGACAAAGCCCCCTCTGATTTCCCACAGACTTCCATCCTTTCAATACCTGTCCTGAGAACATGTCTCAATCAAAATCTGTACATTTGATATTCCAGGATTATTTCCCATGTGTTTCTTTTCCATATTTCCATATTGAACTTACTGAACAGTTTAAAGTATTAAGAATGGTCAAGTTACATGAGCATGAAAGGTATTTCATTTGTAATTTTATTTCTGCTAGAGATGAAACTATTCTGTACTAAATATCATGTTTGTTATTGTTTCCTGGGCTTAAAAAAAAAAGGTTGAGTTTATTGAGAAGTCAAAACAGTCAGTATTCATCTATTTCAGGTAGATGTCTCCAGTAAAAAAGACTACCGCTCAAAAATCAAAAACTCACAGAGTCACGGACTTTATTTACAAATTCTCCACTGCTTGCTAAGTCAGCATAGTTGTTTCCAGATTTCTCTATGTCAATCTAAACCATGCAATATATGACATGACTGAGCCTACTGATATTTAGGAGCCTGACTCTGACAAACCCATAATTCCTTTCCTGGGCTTGATCTTTCATGATTTATAAATAAGCTGGCCTCCATTATAGTACTTATCCAGTGGAGTTGCAATTGTTACTCTACCTGTCTCCTTGACTCATCGGTGCTCCAAGAGGGCAATGACTATGCCTAAGATTCTTGTCCTGGCCACATATGGCACTCATTAAATATTCTGAATGAATGAGTGAATGTTGTTAATACATAATAATTTTTGAATTTGCTTCAGGTATCCAAGAATCACAAGCAACAATAGGTGATGATTATTGTCTGTCCACTACTTAATACCTACCTACCTACGCAAATAGAGATAGCTATTTATGAAACTGAATATACCTGCACATAAGCACATGTTGAGCCAAACTTGAAGTGACATTTTCAGGGTCTTCGTTTAAATCAGGGAGAGTTTCTAGAAAATGAGTGTAAGAATGTCTATGGGTGTTATTATTTTAGATTTGTGAAGTTGTAAAGGCAGAAGATTTGTGTCACAGGTACCCTAATGGCACAGGGCACTGTAAGCCCATAATCCATTGACAAATTGCCCTTACACTCAACCAAGTCAAGCAGGGAACTGAACTGTCACCCACTGTTGCATTTACCCAGAATGACCAAATCCTTTACTTAGCCACTCCTGAGCCAATTATATGAGTACTCTCTGCAAGAAGGTGCCCTTTGGACTGGCACATAATGGAAACCCATCCTTCCTTTGGTCACTGAAGTACAGTTTTCTCACAAAGAAACAAGGGATTGAGACAGGTTCCGGGGCTCTGTCTGCCACACCCAAGTCTCTGGAGTTGTTTTCCACTCTGAACATAGAGGAAAAGTGTAGGAACATAGTCCAGAACTATACCTTACCATTCTCTTAAGTAGGAAGAAAAGACTAACAGAGCCAAACATTCAGAAATAGCTGCACAGTGTTGAGCTGGCCATGCATTTGGAGCCTGACTCCTCACTTTCTCTAGCCACGTGAAGCCATCTGTGAAGATGTTCAAGGATAGACAGTAGCAAGTAGCCCTTTCCAAGGGCACTGCAGTCCATGAAAGACAGAAGAGGGTCCCTCACAGCTCTGGGTCGGGGAGCCTCTCACTAACACTCAGAGTCCCAGGCCAGCTGCTTGCCTGACCATCTGTTGCTGAGAAGAACCTGCGGTTGCCAAAAGAGGAAGGAGGAGGCTTCCTCGGGAGAGGAATAAACAAGAAGTGACAGCCTATTTCAACTGGTCTTTTCAACACCTGAAGGAATATGCTTTCTCCAATGCTGGAGAAGCCCAGCTACGGAATGTGAGGGAGGAGAGCTCACTGCTGACAAAGGGGAACTTTGGAAAGCAAGGTCCTGGATTGCTGATGAAAAGCTAACTTTGTTAGGTGGACTTGCCTGACACAGGATGAATATAAGCTTGAGAATTTCTTACCCTAACCACTCTTGAAGGGAAGGAGAGCAGGGCAGAAAAGAGTTGAAAGAAGCGAACATACGCTAGCAAAAAAAACAATGGTAGGTAAATGTTAGATTGAAGTACTAATGAACTCTGCAACAAAACAGTAAACTGAGGCTGCGATCTGACAAAAACTTGTAAACATTCAAGATCACTCTGGGGTCCCAGAGACATTATGAAGTTGGGTCCCTGGTGATGACATTGCAGTTATTCCAGTAACATTCCCTACTTAGAAATGGGATATTTTATGTCCTTCTACACCCAAGAAGCCTATTGATTTTCAGAAAACAGAATACAGAAACTTCAAAGCTTGTGAAATGAAACATCTATTATGAACATTGATGCTATAAAATGTCTCTGGGCTGCCAATTTTTTTGTCCAGTGCCACAAAAAACTCTTAAGAAAGAAAGGGAGGGTAGGGAAAGAAAGTTCAAGATCTCTGAATCTAAAGGTTTTCAAATTCAGTAAAACCTGTATTCATATCACACAGATACTTGTTATTTTGGGCTCATTAGCTAACATCAGACCATTGATAAAATAAGCAATGACAATCCATCTTATATGTGCATATATTTGTTTCAAGTGTATCTCTAATTCATCACAAACATCTTGGCTATTTTCAGAACAAATGACTGGGAAAAGTCAAGTTGGAATAAGGGTAGATTACACAAGCATGAAGTGAAGAAAGGGTCAAGGGAGGCAAGACATTAAGACAATTTTTCTAGATGGAAAAAAATAGGATGGAGGTGGAAATAAGGAGTAATATGATTAAGAAGAAAATATTTTGTTTTTATTTTATACATCATATTTTAATTTTTCCTGCTGGTTTTGAAAAATGGGTTATATTTTAAATGGCACATGAATCATCTCTAATGAACCAGAGACCCATCAGACACTGTTAATAACTTGTGGCTCCTTGGATTAAAGAGTATTTTCATTACAACACACCGTCACTTTACTCTTTGCCTTCTCACCAGGTGTTGAGTTTTCCAACATTCCTGAGAAGCAGAAGGAAACTAGTGGTTGAAGGTTGCTTTACAGAAAAGAAAAGGGCTATTCTAAAATATGTCCCCAGAAGACTATAACTACAGTTTGAATAAACATATCAAAGCAAGGGGTCTCTAAGAAAATTTACAAACAGAAGCCTGCAGTGAAATGAACCATTGGATAAATGACTTCCAGAGACCTGCTCAGCTCACTATCACATGGCTCCAGAAGCCACAAGGCACCTTGTCTGTCACTTTTCCTTTGCTTTCCTCACCTTCCTAAGAAATTGGGTCATAGCAAGCGGTCATACTCAGGTATGTCTCTCTCAGAAGCCCTGTATGGTGCTCACTGAGATTTCAGATAAGAAAAGTCACTGCAACCACCAAAGCCATTCATTATTATCAATCAACTTGATATCTTCCTTGGTGAGAGTCATTTACAGGTGTAGATGTAGTTTCCACAGAAGCAAATGTGTGCACTGATTTTCTTTCATCAATTTTCTATTCATTTGTTGAAATTGCTGATGTAAAGTTTTAGTGGGAAGATCTAATCTTTACAGCATTTTTCAATGAAAACAATTGCTATGAACCTGATGCATAATTAAACAATTCTGGAGGGACAGTGTATTTCCACATATGCATGTATTGTGTAGTGAACTGTTCAGAGTCATTGGCAGGCCTACTGTCTTAACTATTTATCATTCCACTGTCATTAGCTCCTTCAAAATCCCCTCTTATAGCTTTTTCAAAATGTACATTGTATAATAGTTAGGTACAGCCACCCCACTGTGCAATAGAGCTGCTACTACCATCTGTGACTTCCTTCTAACTTCAGATGAATAATGGAAGGCAATTAGATAATCAAATGAGTTGACACTAATTAGAAAAATGATGATGTGTTGACTTGGTAACTAAAGTTGAATTCAAACTATGTTTTTGAGAACATTAGCCCTACAAGTTATTTTAATACAGCACTTACTTCATTAACAATTTTAAGAAAAGACTAAATAAATGCTGATTGACTGTGATTGTTGGCACACTCAGGAGGGATCTGAGGCTTAGTGGTGTGCTTTACCAGCTGCTGAAGAACTACTGCCCTATAAATCCTGTATGTATAAAGGAAATGCAGGCATCCAAAGGAGAATAACCTAAAACACAAACACACTTGAAATGTACCTGAAATTTCTCTAGACTGGTATACTGATTCTGATATACTTATTGAGTTTAGGGTACTGAAAATCCTCTACCTATGTGGTTTGTATACAGTGTATTACAGAAATAGTTTTGCAGCCTATTAAGACTTTAGTTTCAGTTTAAGAAGAAAAACCACCCATACTTCAGAATAACTAGTGGCAAAAAATATTAATGGGATCCACTCAGTGTACATTTCTGCTTTCTAAATTAAATAACTTCACCCAAGGAGGAATTTTCTTTATTCAAAAGGAAAAGAGATGAAATATCTACTTTATATGGAAAAATCAACCACCAAATAGCAACACCTTAAGATGCCAAAAATATGGCACAGCATTCTTAAGATGTTCAAAATATGTTACAGAAGCTCAATCATGATAGAAAGCAGAACTTGGTTACCTAAACTGAGGTACAGATGAACTACAGAGAAGCAGAAGGAAACTTGCTGGGTGTTGAAGCTGTACTTTATCTTGAAGGTAGTGTTTATATATGTGTATATAACTATTAAAACTTGGTGAACTATATGATTAATAAATGCACGTGTGTGTGTGTGTGTGCATGTTGATACTGGGGATTCAACTTTGTGAACTTGGCCACCAAGCTACATCCCCATTCATTTGTTATTTTGAAACAGGGTCTTGGTAATTAGCTGTGATGCTCCTGCTTGGGAAATCTCTCAAAAAGCTGGTATTACAAGTATGTGTGTGTCATGAATCGTACTTTCTAGGAGTTGTCCCCCCACTTTCCTCCAGTGCCATCAGGAAATATCAAACTGCTTTAACGGTGACTGTGCCCCTCCCTGGGCCTGCTAAATGGCCCCTGTTTCTTCATTCAAAAATGGTTTAGTGCTGATTTATCTGTCGATATTCATCCACCAATGCTCCTCTTTCATACAAGTGACACTTACCCTTAATTAGATCAATTCAGTCTCTGTAACCAAAAGTGTTCACATTTGGGAACAGAAGCAAGGAAGCTGAAAATATATCTTTGGTTTAAAAAGTAAAGATTAGAAAACATATACTCGTCAATATTAAGGTTTAATTCATATGTCAATAATGGATATGATGCTGCAGGCTGCAATTTTTTAAAAAGAATTTAAATTAGAACGGTCTGGTGTTCATATGCTGGATTAAATTCCAAAAGCACTTGGTCTCTGGCTGAGGATATTGCTCAGAGGTAGGGTGCTTGTCTGGCATGGCCACGGCCCTGGGTTCAATTCCCAGCATTGCAAAAATAAATACATAAATAAATAACTTAGTCTATGCCTAGCCCATAATAAGTCTAGTAGGCAAGATATATAATGTAGTTTTATTTATAAAAATACAATGTAAGCATAATTATTAGTGGGGTGTTATTTTCTGCTAAAATTCAAAAACAGTTTCAGCCACAGATACAGCCATAGACTTCAATGTCCAGCTCACTAGATAATTTATTTTATGCAGGGGACACAAGTTCATGGGCCCTAAGAATTAGTGCACTTTGCATGTGCCAATTCAGAAAGAATTAGAGAATAAATAACTCCCCACTGTGTTCCAAAAGCATCCCTGGGAACTTAGATAATCACAACTAGTACAGAAAAGTAATGTCCTCATTTTCTGGATGCTGACTCCTCCTTTCAGTTGCTTGTTGACCCGAGTGAGGACTGCCTGCTAGAATAAGACCGAAGACTGACGTCTCAGAGGCCAAACACCAAAAATGAAAAGTAATGGAGAAAACATAAAATGGTCAGAAAAGAGATACTGACTCCAGGTTTCTTTGAATTTCATTCTTTCCTTAAAATCAAAGGCTAACATGAATGAGAGCAAAGATAGAAAGGTTTAATAAATATGCATGTCCACATGTATAATTACTGAATTATTTCTCTGGTGAGAGAAACTGAGGATGCAAATGAGGACCAAAATGTATAACAGATATTGTGAAATAGGAAGAAATGTTCAAAGGGGAAGGGGAACTAGGAGGGGGAAACAGGTGAAAAGAGAGAAGGGAAAGAAAATAACTGGAAGTAAGAAGGAGAAAATGGAAACAAAGATAATGTATATGGGTGAGAGGTGGAAAGGAGGGCACAGGAATGGGAAAAAGTGAAACTCAAGATAGGTCACGTACAAGTGCAAATTCTCAATGATGAATGTGATCATACGTTGTCCCTAAAATGTACCCAAAAAACTCAGTCAAAAATGAACAATACATGAATTTTAAAAATTAAATTAAAAATAAGTCTGTATGTCCCCAATTCCATGAGAAAGAACGTGTTGGGAGGCAGTATTAGACATAGCTATCCATATTCATATATTGTAAAGAGGCTGGGGAAGGAAGTCATGGAAGCTACGTTTCCAGCTTGGGCAGGGATCCTCTGAAACCTTGTTGATGGACAGCTGCCCTGCTTCTGTGTGATCACTTGTGGGTGCAGAAATCCCCAGCTTCTCAAGCCACAGTCCAGAGCTGGCATGTTTTCACTTTACAAGATATTTCCTGATATAAATTGAGATTGATCCCTCTAAACCTTCTTCCTATGGCCAGTTTTTCTTCTGAAGCAATGTACATATACTTTAAGATTGTATTATCTAAAATATTTCTTGAAATGATTGAAATTTAAGATGATACACTCTAACAGATCTCCTCCCTAGCCCCAAAATATTATTACACATCTCTTAAAGATGAGTTGCTTTCAGATATTTGTCTTCAGGACCCACCCTTTGGTCATTGGCTTCTGGATCCAAACACCATTGGCACTTACTGAGCTCAGGAACTCTCAAAAGCTTTTACAAAAGAACCATATTCAAGTCATAATTTCTCTGCAACATATTTGGGAAAATGGATCCTCCCATGTGAAATTCTCACCTTGTCCATTTCCATCTATCAGTCAAGCTCGCTTAGATTCTCTTTAACTTGTGACCCTGTAAGCCACCGGCTGAGATACCCATTCCATCCCTGGACAATATGCCAGCCTTACAAACCATTACTTTGGCTTTCTTCTTTCAAGTCACTGATGATGAAATAAAGAGAAGTGATGAAGGGGAGAAAACTAAAACCAGAGCCACTCTTGATGCCTCAACAGATACTGAAAAACACTGCTGAATACTTGAGGCAGGGAGTAAGGATTTAAGTTGGTACCTATGGCACTTATTAATTCTACACTCTTGGAAAAAATCTCTGAGCTTGGTTCTTCATCATGTCAATACCATCTCATAAGATGAAGAACACTAGCACTCTTTCCTGAACATAGTATATGCTCGATAAAATATGCACAAATGAATGAGATAGTCATTTTGTAAAGAATGTAAAGTCATAAAACTGTAATGCCACACAGTTTTTCTCATACAAGAAATCCAAATATAAATAAAAGCTACATAAAAAGAAACTAGAAGATAGATCTTTTGCAAATAGGAAGGGAACCAGGAGATGGAGGGAAGGAGGAGGGGAGAGAGGAAAAGGAATGTATAAAATGGAATTTAGATGTGTCATGTACATGTACCAAATATCCACATTAAAAGTAATCACTATGTATCACAAACATATACTAATAAATCATACTGCAATGACTTTGGTCTCCAGTTTTTACAACCAACCATCATTAGCTAGATCATGTCAGTCAATTGCTTAAAGACAGTTAAGACATTTATAGAATCTGCATTGTAAGGATAGCAAGGTGATTAGAACAATATTGTTATTGTAACACTCTTCTTTAAATACTTTTTTGAACATCTTGACCTTTTTGAGTGACTGAAAATTCGCACTGTTCTCTGATTGCTCTTTAACACCCTTCCCCCACTGTAGTTTTTGTTGCTGTTTTGGAGCCAGGATCTCATAATACAGTCCAGTCTGGCTAAAAAGGCTAAAACGTGCTGTGTTGCCCAGGCTGTCCTGGAACTCACCATCCTCCTGCCTGGGCCTCTCCACTGCTGGGGTGTCTGTCACCACTGTAATCTTTAATCAGTTTGTTTTCAGCCTCCTCTCTAGCAAATCACGTGCTCTCATGGTGAAACCTGTTGGACTGTTGGTTCTGTCCCTGCGCAGGGTACAAGTCTAACAGCCCCATCTGGTGAGACATCCCAGTCTGTTCTTACCTAGAAGCTGCTCCCCTCAAGCTTGTCACTGTCTATCCTAGGCCTCTTCTCACCTGCAGCTCAAGGCCTGCCAGACTATGGTACTTCCAGGCAGCCTCTCGGGGTCAACGGCTCCCTGCAGCTAAGTGTTCTGTCCACCCAGACTCTTACACAGAGTCCAGACTCCCCTAGGCCACTCTTGCAGAGAGCCTCGCACACCTTGCTGGTTGTAGTTTTCCTTCTTGTTGAGCATATTGGCTCACAGTTGTCCACCTCAGGGCAGACACCATTTCTAGCCATGTGTCAGGATGCCCTAGACGGTGCACAGGACCCAGCACTGGCTGACCGAACCACTCAGAGCTAGACACGCAGGATGCTTAGTGTACCAGGGGCCCTGACAGGAAGGGAGACCCCTTCATGGCCAGGTGGACATCCTGCTCCAGTGTTATTCCTGACTTCCCACTCATGAGCTCCTCTGTGCTAAGTATTCACTTTGTCCAGATGCTCCAGGATGGATAATCAATTCACATTCTGTGACAGATTGGAGCCCCTCTTCTGTCCAATTTTAAGAAGCTCGAGTTTTATGAGATGATTTATCTAGCTAGCAATAGTCGGGTTACCAGAAGGAAAAAAACAAAAAAGTGGGGTAGGGGGCCGGGGAGTTAGCTCAGTGGTTCCGGCGCCTGTCTTGCAAGCGCAAGGGCCCGGGTTCGATTCCCCGATAACCACATAACAATACTGGATGTGGAGACCCACAACCAGCAGCAACCAGTACCACATACCACAGTGCCGGGCGTGGTGGCTCACGCCTGTAATCCCAGCACTCGGGAGGCAGAGGCAGGAGGATTGCTGTGATGTGAGTCTGAGGCTGAGCTCAGGGCCAGCCTGAACCACAAAGCGAGACCCTGTCTCAAAAAACCTAAAAAAAAAAAAAAAAAAAAAAAAGTGGGGTAGGACTTAATTAACATAAAAACAAAATTGTTTACACAGCATTAATTATTCCCACCCAGTCACCCCCAACCATCGTGAAAGGCACACACATCTTGCTTATTTTTCCTTACTTTCCTAATTATTCATTGAAATAATAAATGGTCAACGTTGTCGACGCCTCTCATTCATCTGCTACTTCTTCTAACTGGCTTCTTTGATTTGAACCGATCAGATCACTCTTGTCCAAAGGACGGAACTGCCGGGGCCACAAAACGCTAAAAATAAGTATCATTTCGGCCCCAATGCCCCCCAAGTGTTTCCCATTACTGGAACCTCGAGCTCACGAGAAGAGCAGTCACATCACACAGGGCCGAGATGACTCCCCCCACCGCCCCGTCCCCTGACGTCCCAATCAGTCACCACCTCCGCGAAGGAAAACAAACCGACCCCAGACACGTCCCTCCACGTGCAGCGCGGCCCAGGGGCGACGCGGCCCCGAAGTCCCGGCTGCGCGCCCCGCGGGCGGCCTCGCGTACCTGGCGGCGGCGCCCTCGGCGGGACCGGAGGCCCCTCCGTGCCCTCGGGCGGTGGGTGTCGGCGCCCCGGGCGCTCGGCCGCAGCCGCGGGGCCGGGTTTGGTTTCCCAACAGTGTCCCCGTCCGCGGCCCCGCGGCCCCAGCGCAGGACGGGCGGGCGGCGGCTCCGCGCCGAGGTGGGAGCGGGCGCCGGGCGGCGGCCGGACCGGGGCGGCGGCAGGACTTACTCGGGCACCGCTTCGGCGACGCGGGCTGAGGAACCGGTTCTTCCAAAGCAAACCGAGAATGGGTAACGAGAGGCCAGGGCAGCGCCAGGAGGGGTTCTGGCTCGGTGTGTACGGCGAAAAGCCCGCTCCGGGCTCCAGAAATTCGAGTCCCTGGTGGCTTTTTTCCGGCTGTCTCCAAACGCGCCGCTGCCCCCGGAGTCGAGCGCCCTTCGCGCGGGACCGAGCGAGCGGCGGTGCCCAGGCCGGCGTCCAGGGGAGCCCTCTGCCCGGCTGGTGCCCCTTGGCCTTGCCAGTCCTCGCCCACACCCTCCCTGGGCCCCGACTCCCCTCGGCGCCGGAGTCGGAGCCCAGGCCTGCTGCCCAAGCCCTGCGGGGTGTCTCGGACGCTGGCCCTGCAGCGCTTTCCTGACTCGAAGCCTTAGAAATAGCAGGAGGGGTGCTGGGGGTGCCCACAACCTCGGGGCACTGGGGGTGCCCAGGCAGTCCCGAAGGAACTGCTGGATGGATTGACAGGTCCGGTATGTGTGTGTGTGGGGGGGGAGGGTGGTATTTTGTTGTTTTGTGTTGTTTTTAAAGGAGGGTAAGTAAGATTTGAGGGCTGTGTAGCCAACTTAAATCTTATTAAGAAATCCAAGATTAAAATAATTTTCCAAATGATTTTTAAAATGTGCACTCTAACTTCTTATTTGACGTAGGCAAATAGGAGTGGTGAGTGGATTACTCCAAAATTTTGTAGGGGAGCACAGGCTAAAAGCCCAGCACTAGTTCAGTGTCCTTTCCACTAAATCTTGCCTTCCTTTGTGCCAGGGAACCTTGGGGAGGCAGGGGAAAGCTTCCATAACCCCACTTTCGTCTGCCTGTTTGGCTTAATGGAGGCTAAACAGAGTCTAGATTGAACCTGTGGCGTATTTCAGCATTGGATGCAGCAGGCCCTGCAGGCCCAGGCCAGTAACCTGAGATAGTCCTACAGGAACTTCCTATTTCTTGATTAGGGAATCCAATCCAGAGCAGTGAAAGATATGCAAATATCTTGCTGATTTGCTTTTATAAGGACTCATCACTTCTCAGTGAACATCAAAACACTGCCTCCATTAATTCGGATGAAATAATGTGCAAGGGCCTTGGAAAGTATAATGCCTGGCACCAGGGTAGGTATTAGTGTATTCTTCCAAAATCATCTAGGTTTCCCGTGCTTTACTGTTGTTTCTATTAGTCCCTAGCTACCTATTGGCTTATGCTAGATGCCACGAGGTGAGTCAGAAGAACCAGGCCTAATCACCACCTAAGACTACAGGTTAGAGATTCTGAGATAAAAGCATGGAACACGCAGGAAAGAATTAGAAATCTACCCAGAGACTGATTTGTTTAATCCTAAATTTTTACTGTTGAGTGTTTGTATGTATGCAGACCCAGAAACTTTCCAGGAGAGAGCATGCCGATTGGATGAGAAGACTTATAGAAGTTTTTATGTACTGATAAATGATGTTAATCCAATAAGATCCTGATACTTTGCTCAAATAGAAACAGTAGTCAGACTATTGCTTTTCCTTTCAACTCAGTTAAAAATATAAGAATTTTCATCTGAACAATAGCCAAAAAATGTGAATACAAAACATCTTCAGAGCTTAAGGGATCAGAAGTTTATTTAAGAGAGAAACAACAATATCTCCCCCCCAATACAAAATATGTACCTGATAAGAACTCACCAAAGGCAAAGGAAGTTACTTTCCTCAAAGACTGTAGGCGTGGAATTTATTTTAACCATCAATCCATGTAATTTAGAAGTAGCATATAATCCAAAATGTATGTGTTAGTACAAGAATCTTGTGATCATCGATCATCCTAGTGCTTCCTTAAAAATGGAGACAGAACAATTCTGAACCCAAAAATCTTAATTTTTTTTTTTCAAATTTCTGGAAACCCAATTTCACATGGTCTTTGTCTAAAAATGAATCTAAATTGTGAACCAGTTTCTGAATTCAGAGGTATGGAGAATTGTTTCATTATTGCTCTTTCAAAAATGCCATGTGTTTAAAATATTGGTCACACTAGATTCAAAAGATAAAGTCATACTGGGAATGTTCTCTTAAGTAAAATTATTTGGACAAAGTGTATTTCTTTTTAGCACAGGATACAGATTCTTCATATTCTCCAAAACGGGAGTAGCAGGAGCCAATTGATTGAGTATAATGTATTCCAGACACTTGCTGGAATAAACAGTGCTCCCAAGCCCCTCACATGCACAGCCAATAGGGAGCTGTTGACTACTTGAGGTTTCTACACATCTCTCAGCCAACTCAGAAATCCAAATCCCAAATCAATTGCAGGCACACAGCGTAGATTTACAGTCCTCTTGGATAAAAGGTCACAATCTGCCTATGCATTATACCACCTAAGATAAGCTTATTTTTTACATAAAATAGACTTCATTTTTATTTGACATTAAGAAACTAGGAATATATTTTTCTGTAAAAACTGAAATGCCCTTTGCAACCCTGAACCAAAACATAACATATATTCATGGTTACTAGTTTCAGATATGAGTTTGTATTCCTATCTTAATGTGTATATAAATAGGTGTATCTGTAAAATTTCCATGTGAGTGACTAGAAAATGTCATAAGGACACAATTATGTATCTGTTAGTTTATGTTGGACTTAGAACATTCAGTGTGTTTACATGTCATAAAATGCTACTTCCAGCTGCTACCCTAACTTTCGTATGTACAATTAAGCCATGCCAAAGATTTTTGCACATGAAAGCATAAAAATTGCTCAAGTGTAGAGTTATACTTTGGTTTATAGTATAAACACAGAACACATGTGACAAAAATGCGCATTTAAACTCAGGTCCTATTCAGACACTCAGATACACATCTATGGAAGACAAAGAACAAAGTTAACAGAGAATTGTACTTCTCTGGACATTGACAGGTTAGGTATGCTGTGATTGATGCTGGTTTAAAAGATCCCCACAAACACTCACACATACACATTTTGAAAATTTCTTTTTTATTTACTGTGACAATGGAATTTCACTTAGAAAACCTTCCCAAATGCACCTAATGGGAGTTTACCACAAGGAGGAGATAAAGATCCAGACCAAAGACTAACCAATGGAGACCAGCCAGGAGTGATGCTAGTTCCCCTGGTGTGAGTTCGGGATTTCCTCATGTACAGAAGCACTTTAAAGAAACTTTTAAAGAGTCTTTTTTTAGGGGGCCGGGGAGTTAGCTCAGTGGTTCCGGCGCCTGTCTTGCAAGCACAAGGGCCCGGGTTCGATTCCCCGGTAACCACATAACAATACTGGGTGTGGCCCAGCAGCAACCAGTACCACATACCACAGTGCTGGGCGTGGTGGCTCATGCCTGTAATCCCAGCACTTGGGAGGCAGAGGCAGGAGGATTGCTGTGATGTGAGTTGGAGGCTGAGCTCAGGGCCAGCCTGAACCACAAAGCGAGACCCTGTCTCAAAAAACCTTAAAAAAAAAAAAAAGAGTCTTTTTTTAAAAACTGAACTTTCTTCTTTCATTTAGTTCAATCGCTTAGTGATGTTGGAATCATGTTAATCCTTTGATATTGGAGTGTATCTGGCTAGAAAGCATTAAAGGAAGGCACCATAATAATAATAATACCAACAAAATTTAGACACCAGAGAGACCAAAGGTAGAGCCTCTTCAAAGACCTCTCTGTTGTCAGTAAGCACATGTACCCTTCAGTCTATCAGAATATCCTGTAATCTGAAAAATAATTCTGTCTGTTGATCTTTTAATGAATGTCTGAAGTAAACCAAGGAGATTACTCACTAGATAGGAACTTATTACATGATCTACAAATTTTGACTTTTACACAAAATTTCATGTTAATGCATTAGGGCTGGCTTTCCAACCAGCTATTGTTGAATAACATTAGGAAAAATGTTTTTCTTTATCAAGATATCTAGAGGACAGTGCCCAATTCTTTAGTAATATCACGCATTCTGGCTACATGCAGTGAGAAGACCTGGGATGAGTGGTAAAGTTTACTTCTGGTTTATGTAGTTAGAGTTTAGGAGACCAAAGAAGAGATGCAATACATGATTTCTCATCAATTACTGTCAAAGCAAAGACTTGAAGTTTTCAAGTGATGTTTTAACCATATGCTATGATTCATAAATACTATCGTACATTTTGTTTTATGCTTGCATAATTTTTAAGATGCTCATTCTGTTGAACTTTCTCTTTTACATGAATTTTCCAAAGTTATTGTTTCTTCTTTGAATTTAACCTTATTTGCCTAATTTTCTTATGTCATTGTTCTTTCTCTCTCTCCATATATATATATATATATATATATATATATATATGTATATATGAAAGAAAACATATAATATATTCTTGATCATCAACTGTTATATGTGGAGAGTTCCTGAATTTCCAATTTACTTTTGTTCAGATTATATTTCTTATTGACATATTAATTTGTGAGTTGGCTTTGCCTTTATAACAACATCATATCTAACCGGTGCTTTTGGGGAATATACTTCCTCAACATGGCAGTCACATGTGCCATCTCTCCACCAACAGGCACTAACTTTTCTTTTAAAACTTGTCATAGCAGGGCCAAGAATTTAGCTCAGTGGATCCAGTGCCTGCCTTGCAAGTGCCAAGGCCCAGGTTCGATCCCCGTAACCACATACAATACTGGGCGTGGAGACTCATACCCAACAGCAACCAGTACCACACACCACAGTGCCAGGCGTGGTGGCTCATGCCTATAATCCCAGCACTTGGGAGGCAGAGGCAGGAGGATTGCTGTGAGTTAAAGGCTGAGTTTGGGAACAGCCTAAACTACAAAAAAATGAAACCCTGTCTCAGAAACAAAAGCAGAAGGAAACTTGTCATGCCATATGATGAACAAGCAACTGGTTTATTAGGCTTTTAAAAAATGGAAAATTTCCCTTCAAAAATAAAATTGCGGGAAACATTTTTTTAAATTGAAAAATGGCTCTTCCAGTAGGATTTAAAATATAATTGGCTACTTCATAAACAAACCCTAGTGGTCAACAGAGTGGACATACTTAGAGGTTTGATTCATGAAGAATACTGAGTTGGACCTCAAGTTTATGACTTAGGTTCCATTTCCTCAGAAGTATAATTGCACTTGTCTAGGTTCAGTCTCATCTACTACCTCCTGGCCATGCTCTCCACAGATAGCTAATAGAAGTTCTGTTGCCTTGGTGTACAGTTGTAAATTACTATTAAACTTAAAAAAATCAACTTCACTCTGAAAGTTCTGTCATCATACAAAACAAAGCTAAGTAAGTATAGCCTTAGTTCCAAGACCCCAGGAGATGAAAGCTTGGGTTCATTGAGAAGATGTTACATAAAGTGTTTATTTTGTGGAAACATAGATTGTGGACAGAGACCCATTTAGCCAAAATAGGCAACCTTATATTGATAAACATAAGTTTGCAAAATAGTACTAGAGGTTGTAGTAAAGATAATTTTCAAACTTGCTCCTCCTGTATGCCCCTCCAAGTGTCACAACTATGCCAAATTCCAACCAAAGGAGTAGTAGAAGGGTGAAGGCAGATGATCCCTTGTTGCTTGATAAGCAGAACATATTTAGAGTGTGGAAAATTATATGTCCAAGATTGGAATTGTTTTCACTTCTTTAACATGTAACAAGAAGCACTGAAAAGCTAATTCCAATAATGAAAACCCAGCGTATCCTAGAATATCAGTTAGGTTGTTTCGAAGGCTGGCTTGATGATTGGGAGTGGCTCCTTTTGTTTTGCTGTCTGCTTTCTCCCTGTTTTGTTTTATTCTTTGCCTCCACATGGCTTCTCTCCTAACGCAGGGTATTTTGTTTATGTTGTTTTGCCAGAGCATTCTATTCTCTCAAACAAACATATTTTTGTGAAGCTATCCCTTAAGGAACAAAACTGAAAATTCTTTCATAGAATTCATTAACCAATGCTTTTACATAATCATATATTTATATATAGATGATATATGTTATGTATATATATGATATATATATATGATATATATATATATCATATATATATGTGTGTGTGTGTATATCTCAGATCTGACTCAAAGCCTACAAGCAAATGTCTATGGTAAGTTGGAAGTGAGAGACTCCAAAACCTGCATTTTATCATTCATTTTTCAGCAAGTACAGGGTGCTGAAAACTAATAGCTATTTTATCCTGAAAGTTTTATCCTAGAATTTTATTTTTTAATTTGTTGAAGACCCTGGAGTAGATGGCTAGCCCAATAGTTTGCCTAACTCTAACATAATATAGACATTTCCCTTCAAATCATAAGATATATATATATATATATATATATATATATATATATATATATATATGCAAAAGGAAAACTCAAATTACTTCCCAGTCAGCTAGGAAACCACTTGTAATCAGCTGGGATAAAGTGTTTGTTGGAATAAAAAACGAATTATTCACAAACACATAAATAAGAAAACATGATCCCTGTGGTCACTGCAGTGTGATCGCTTACAGCATTTTTTAATCTTTGAAGTTATGTATAATTTCTTAGCAGACTCAAGTCACTAATTTAATAAGTGTGGGTCGCATTCCAGCACGGGGTGGGGGAGAGGGGGACTCTTATGTGCGGCCAGATTCGTGACACCCGTGGAGGGAAGTCGCAGCCTCTGTTTACCTGTGTGTGCTCGGTGCTGTTGAAAGTCGACGTCCAGGGAGGCCAGGCACAGAGGGACGTGAGCGCATGCTGGCCTTTAATAGGGACCTAGAAATGCTGGTCGAACCGTTTCCATCAAAAAGGCGCATTTACTATTGAACTACTGTGAACGTGGCTTCAAGGAACAAAAGCGAATGGCCCATTTTATGTGAAAATTTAGCTTAAGGAGAGAAAGGAGAGAGAGAGAGGAGAGGAGAAGAGAGAGAGAGAAAGAGAGAGAGAGACAGACAGACAGACAGACAGACCCTCCCTCCCGACCCACCGACTAAGTGCCTGGGGCGAACTGGGAGAAACCCTGACCAGACACCGTAAAATGGCTTGATCCAGTTCGGACAGTCAAACAAAATTCACCTCAGGTAGGAGGGGTTTCTTTTGTTGATTTCGCCTCCATTATACAGAAATCTTACTTCTTAAGCAAGGCTCCTCGCTTCCCCCAAGCCTACGTCGTTGGCCCATTTTGAGGCGGTCTAAATAAAATCCCGGAGAGTTTGGGCAAGGACGCAGAGCGCAGCGTGCACACGTGTCCTGTGGCTCTGCAATTCGATTACAGGCCTGTTTCCCCCAAGGCATTATTTTCCTGACTACTTGGGAAGAAAAAACAAAAACTGTGTAAGAAACTCCAGAAGAGACTGTGCGACGCGAAACCACACACGTGGTCCTGCACATTGGATAGGAGGGTGGGGGAGGCGGGCGAGAGAGAAGTGAAACTAGAAATTATGGTACAGCTTGAGAATTCGAGAATTTCCCTCATTCTGTTTCAACATATATTGTGTTTGGTTCTTCCCAGCTGCGCTTATTCAATAAAAGTGGAAGCGGCCCGACGATGGCTGCCACGGTGACGTCTCCACGACACAATTACACGGGCAGCTGTTGGGAGGGATTTTTTGCGGGGAAACCTCCAAGAGAGATGCCGCCCCAGACGCTGTTTCGAAGTGGTAGTGGATTACATATTTCCCTAAAGACTGCGAACAGCCCCCCTGTCCACATCCAAACTACAGAAATATGTGAACTTTCTCAAGCAAGACATTCAAATGTCATTCATTTGCTTCGAGATCCCAAGCCCTGGGATAAGTAGCAACAGAAAGACATCTTTTAATGATACGTTTCCTGTCGCGAAAAGGCGCGTATGAAAGGGAGGGGCTCGCTCCTTCAGAAGCTGTTATATTTCAGAACATACCTTTATGCTCCCAAGCTATATTACGGTAAGAAAATGGACGGACACAATTCAGCCACCGGCCTTGCATCATTTGATAAGTGAGGTCGAAATACATTTCATTAGAAAGTCGAAGATAAGTCAAAGCACGACCTTGGTTATCTCCATCAGATCGAGGCTTGGGGAAAACTATTCCCCCACAAGAACACCGAGTTTTGCTTTTCTTTTCTAGCATGTCTTGAATTAAGCAGAACATGTTAACAAGATGGTAACAAAAACTCTGCACGATGTAAACATTCAAAGAGGAGAAATCCCAGATTGATTATATTTGGGGCCGCAGAGATTTTATTACCAGATATCTCTCAAGTAGGGGACCAGAGGCCTTGAGAGTGGCAGGACTCTAATTGAAAGGAAAAAACAAAACAAAACTGTAAAGAAATTTTTTTCAATTTAAAAATTGCATAAAATGCAAATGAAATAAGTTGACTTGAACTTTATTTTTCTAGGAGTCAACGTACCATGGATTTAGTAGATGTTGAAGGCCAACTGCCAGTTCATGCGTGTGTCAGAACAGAACAGAAGGGCACACGCCAGATGCCTGTGGTTTGTACAAACTCCATAAAGTCACGGAGTTTTATATTTAGGTGGATAAATGGAGACACACAAAATGATAAAGATCAGTTGTTAGGATTTGTTGCGGGTTTCTGTCTACGACAGATTTTTTTTCCTCAAAGTTTTCATTCACAAACACTTGTTTAATATCGTAAGCGTGTGAGACGTCAGTAGGTTTTTCCTTACTTCACTTCTCCAAAGTACTTGGGAAAGGACAAACAAAGGGAAACGTCTGAGTGGGGCGCCTCCCTGCAGCCTTATCTCTGGAAACAATGGGAAGGGTTCGTCCCTCTCGGGAGGATGCTGGACGTGACGGAAAGGCGAGGGGACTTCAGCCGGCCTCCTCAGTCCTTCTCCAGTCCAAGCAGCTCTGAATGGCGCCCGTGAGCACCTTTCTCGGGGTGCAAAGGAGAGCGCTCATCTGGATTAGAAACGCGGAGTGTGGAGCGTTTTATCTGCGCGGTGGGGACCCCCGACCAGGGGGACCTGGGCTCGGGTGACCCGGGCAGGTCTGCGGCAGGGGCCGCGGATGGAGCGGAGCCCCAGCCGCGCGCCTGCGGGACCCGGGAGGGGCGGCTGCGAAAGCGGCTCCCCGGGGGCACCGACCGCCGGCGGCTGCTGCTGCTCGGCCCCGCGGGACCGGTGTGCGGCGCCCCCCCCCGGGTCCCCCCGGCCCCGCGGAGGCGGCGGCGGGTCAGCGCTGCCTCGCGGGCTCAGGCCCGGGCTCCCGGCTCCCGTTTGGGGCCGTCGAGGAGGAGGCAGGAGGAAGGAGCCCGGAGGGTCCCCAGGCTCCGAACCCCCTCCCGGGAGAGGTTAGAGGCAGGGCGCCGCGGGCGCGAAGGGAGCCGACGGCTCGGGCGCCGGGACACCGCGTCCTGCGCGCCCGGGGCCCGGGGGACACAGGCTCGGTGGCCGGGTGCGGGGCGCAGGGACCAGGGCACGGCGACGCTCGCTCTCCGCCCCGGCCCGCGCCCCACCTTCCCCGTCCGCTGGCGGCGCTCGTGGCGCTTCCCTGCAAACCGGGACTGACGGTCGCCTTTGCAGCCCGGGTGGCTCGGGCCACAGGTCGGGCCATCGCGGCAGCGCCCGCGGCTACGGCAGGCGTCTGTGTCCACTTGGACACCTGCAGCGCAGGGAGCGAAGCCTCGCGGAGTCGCCGGGTGAGGACGCCGGGACCCCTGGGAACGGGCTGCACTGTGACAACGGGCGCAGAGGCCTGGTCTGAACCCAGGGCCGTCGGGAAGGATACACTTTGCGGGAGCGCTTTCCCTTCGTCCGCAGCAGGATTTGGGAGAATGAACCCCTGGCGGCTTGTAGGGATTCGATCCTGCACCCTCGCACGGTTTTCTTTTCAGGGTTAGCAAAAGGAACAATTGCGTCTCGGGTGCCCGGAGTGACCGAAGCAAAGGGGCCTATCGGGTCCGTCTCCCCGCCCACCGGCCGCAGTCGGGGCTCAGCCTGCAGGGAAGGGCACACCCCTTCGCGGGCCTCTCGCAGCCCCAGGGGCCTCGCTGCCTCCATCCTGCAGCCCCGCGGTTGTGAGGGCGTCACCCGTCCAAGGCGACAGCGCAGGACTCCCTAGCGCCACCATAAACACGTGCTCAATAAGCAGACACCCAGCCCGGGGTGGCAGACTCGGACAGCAGCCCACGTCGGATTCCCAGGGTAACCCTCCTCGCTCAGGGGGGCATTTCTCAACCCGGCGCGCCCAGGCCAGGGCACAGCACTCCCAAGCCCGACGCCCTTTTGCTGTCTTATTCCAGTGAACCAAACCGTAAAAGCTTCTTTTCTGATTTCTAAGAATGCTCGGTCGGTCCCCAGCCTCCATCCCGCCTCGCTTTCATTCTGCAGTTCTGGGAACTGTCTTGTGGTCACTATCATTTCCTTAGTATCAAAAACATCCTGCAGGCAGAAAATTACACCGAGTCAAGCCAAGTCCCCCCTCTCCTCCTTTATGGACACCCCCTTTGTTCTAGCGGAGGGGTGGAGCTTTCCAAAGGTCGCTTGGGGAAGTCTTGGCACCTTTCCCTTCGCCACCTACCGTGAATACACAATCTAAGAGGTTCAAAAACCGTGCAAGGAAGATAAGACAAGCACCGGCCAAGCCAAACTGGTCCTTAGAAAAGACCTTAGAGAATTTCTGGGGCCACCACTGCTCTCCCGGCCTAAGCGACCTGTCCCTGAGTGGAAGGAGCAGGCAAGGCGGTGGGAAGTGCGGGTTCCTTTTCTGTCAAGCAGTGAGAAGCCCTTGCAGGTCGCAGGGCAGGGTGCCCAGATCCTGCTTACTGGACAAACGTCTTTGTTCCTCCATTTAGAAAGGCCCTAATCATCAGTCCTGTGCCACTAAAGACACTAGGGCCTTTTCCAGGTAAAGATGCCCTCCTCCTTTGGGCCGATGTCTGTTCTGTGAGGTTGGAGAGGGAGACTTGGAACAGTGTGAAAATTTAAATCAGCAGCTTAAAGCACACTCAGAACAGAGCACATTGGCAAAACTCGACTTTCCTCGCGAAGGCACTGTCAGGAAAAGCTGATTTTCACCTCTAGCTGGTACCTGGCAGCAGAACTGCAATGATAGGATCGCAGATGGAATGCGTGACCCTGGGGGTAACACTGAAAACGCTCTTTCAGCAGCGATCGCTCAGCAGCTGCCACCCTGTACGCCTGCAGTAGGACCTAAAGAAATAATTCCAGTGTTAAGACTGTCCACCAGAAGGCCGCTCAAGGAACTGGGGCTCCTCTTGTCTAAAACATCTACTTAGTGGTAGAGTCTTAGGATTGGGTTCCTAGCTCTAGACTCTTGAATATTTTCTCTTCCTTGTGATCAAGAAACACAAATCCATGTTTATACTCCCAACTAAGGAATATAATGTAACACAAATAATTTTTTGGACAATGTAAAGAAATTTCCCTTGGAAGAAGTACAGCTTGGAGACTTGCTCTTAGATGTGTACACTGATGCTGAATTTAGGCAATGCACTCATGTGATGTAGGGAAGTGGCCACTGCAGCAGTAAGACCATTCTGCTTTTCCAACTACCATTTTCAAAGAGCCCCTGTTCTGCGGTGGTACCTGTATTTGAGATAGAATCCTATGACTCTTCATTTTCTTGTAGCAAAGGTTCTGGGAAAATATTCTAAATCATTTGGAGGGATGATAAAGCAAGAGTAGCATTTGGGAAAACTAGCTTCAGACACCTGCAAATCTTGCATTTTCCTGAGGTTAAGCCTTCCTTCCGTTGTCAAGCAAGCACTACCAGTGTGTGTATTGAAGTAACATGGAGTAGAGTCTCCCCTGACCAGCCAACACGGGGAGCCTGGGGCTGCGTGACACTGTTAATTCCTCTGAGCTCCATCTGGGAACCTGAAGAAGCCCAGCTACCATGGAGTACTGTGCGGTTAAATTAATTAGGCTCTTCCATTACACTGCTGTCTTCTGGAGATGGCTGCCATTTTCCCTCTAAATATCATTATATCTAGATCTGGTTAGCAGCTGATGCAATTGAAGAGGACATAATGTAAAGTTAACAGTACCAATAACACTCTCTTCCCTGTATGCTGGAAAAAAATCAAGCAGAGATGGACCAGCCAAGTCGTAGCTGCCTGCCCCCATAAACAACCCATATAACTCATATTTTAAAAGAGTAAAAAGAAACAGCCAGTGTGCACTTGGATTCTTTTCTTCAGTGAATTCTTGAATCAATACTTTTGTTTCATGTTTTCATGTTCTCAGTAATGTTAAGGTATCCAGTTACAAACTCTTGCCAGTAAGAAAAAAAAAAAAATGCCCTGCTGTGTACCCTTTAAAACACTTTTGAAGAAGCATCCTTTCTTTTCATTTGGAATTACAATTTTGATTGTCTGCTCTATCTTTGTAGTCTGCAGTAGATGATAGGTGGACACACTTAGTTTTCTACTCAAATCACCTGAGTTGAAAAACAAGGTCACATTAACAGACCCAGTAATGTCTCTGATCTTGTACAAAAAAGAAACACATACGAGTACCTATAACATCAATTATGATGTTTATTCTGCCACCATAGAAGCAAATCAGGAAGGCTGGTAGCCTAATGAATCTACATAGCATATATTAAAAACAGATGGATTCCTGTTGCATTAAGAGTCACAATGAATTATTAATAGATTATAAACTACACATAGTAATAAAAATAGTACAGTATACATATGTTTTAATTTGCACCCTCTTAAGGATTATTTTATTAGTCTTATAGCTAATAAAAATTTTTGGAAACTCAGTGTCCAATACTTTTAGGACCAATATTTGCACATCGCAGATCATAAATAAAACAAACAACAGTTGCGTTTTTTTTTTTTCCTAGATATTTTCAGTTTTTCTTGTTTATTTCTGATGAAATGGTTAAATGGTTTTAGTCTTGTTTCAGGATCACTGCAAGATGGGATTTACTTTATGAAAATGCCAGTTTATCTGGACTCAGGAAATCCAGGAATGGGGTTCATTTTTAGTACATGTGCAGATTTCCCTGGAGTGTTGGGAGTGATTTGAAGTTTGAGTCTGTGTCCCTTCTTCCATTCGAGGGCACAGAGGTAAGGGTGCATGATGACCACCACTCTCTTCCATCCTGGGTGCATGTTGGCCAGGAGATTACACGGTACTTTTCCTATGGTCAGTGCAGGGTGAGCCATTCCAGGTGAAGGCAGCTGACAGGCAGGCAGATTCTCAGGTGCACAGAGATTGCAGGGACTCTTCAAGTGTGATACAGTGACAATACCCAAGGCTGCCCTTGATTGGAGATCTCAGATCCTTGTGTTAAATGCACAGGAAAGCCTTTAAGAGGTATCAGTACTCTGGGAATTTAAAAGTACTGATGTATTTGAAAGAGGGAACATCTCTGGTTTATGGAAATTCAGTTTGGCAAATGGCAACTGAGTTGAAGTAGGGAACAGAATAACTATATCTAAAGACAGAATGAACTAAAGTAAACAGCGTGTTATGGGTTAGTCCAAAGTATGTCACCAACAATCAAAAATGTATGCCTTCAGCCCCACTTTTGTTCCATCTCCTCTCTCCTTCTTAGGCTATACTCTCAAAATAACATGTACTTTATTTTCTAAAAGGAGGGCCTAGATTTTGAACCTTTGAAAATATTATCCTTCCAAATTTATTAGAGATATAATTCAGGGGGGAGGGAAGGGGAGAGAGTGAGAGAGAGAGAGAGAAAGAGAGAGAGGAGGAGGAGGAGGAGGAGGAGGAGGAGGAGGAGGGAGAGAAAAAGAGGCAAGGAAAAGAGTAAGAGTGAGATGCTTATATTTCACAGAAGTTTGTCCCTCCCTGCTTTTTCTGTCTTTTTTACTTTTAGTAGAGGGAGAAGAAACCATTTAAAATTCTCTACAGCACTCATTATAAATTGCATTTTGCTGAAAGGTTTAATACCAAATTTAAAGTCAAAGGACATTTTCTTGAGTAGGTCTTGTCATTCATCTTGGAGAAAGTCCAGGTGGCACAGTTAATGTAATTCAGGAAAAATTTCTAGCATAGCCTTGTTTAAGGCATTTTTTTTTTTGAGTGAAGCAGGTACTTTCAGATGCAAATTTTTCTAATTTTGTTTTGCATAAAAGACTATTGGCATTCTTTCAAATACTCATTAGTTCAGAACTTTAAAATGTGGATTCAGTGGCTATGCTGAGGAGAAAGTGAAGTGGATGAATAATTAGGAGCAAGATTCACAAGTAGTAAAATTCTTTAGGATATTTTGTGGATAATTTTATCTCTGGAGTAATATTTAAAGTTAGCTAGGAGGTCAATGCCTGATACTTCTGTATCATGAAGCATGATTCATAAAGAACCAGTGCAACACTTCTGGAAAGACACACATACAGAGAAAGGTAGATTCTAACACTTAAAGAAATAAAGCACTAAATTAGCCCTAAAAGAAAATACGATTACTCTTTCAAGGAAAATTTTAATATTTTGCTTGCAAACTTCTAAGAAATACTGTTAATTGCATTAACTACTTTCTGATTTTTATTTGGACATGTTTACAAAGAAATTTTGCCGAATACACAAAGCTTTCACCTTTAAAAGCAAAAATAGAAACAAAGTCCATCTTGGTACAGTTAGACCCTCCCCCCTGAGATGTGATGAAATAAAGCCTCAGAATATTTTTTAATGTCGATAGAGCAGGCTTGAAAAAACTTGTCACATAAATCAGACTGTTCTGGGGGCTAGCTGGTGTTGTTTTTAAACCACAGAGGGGGCCAATGGGTGTGGTTATGCACATGGTTGAATGGTGAATGTATAGATTAAAATATGTTTTGCCACACTCGTTTCCAGAGGATTGTTTTGGCCTGGTGTTCCAAACCAAGAGCCAAAACTTTGGTCAGTATTTTGACAACAGAGCCAGGAAAAACAAAAAAGGCTTAGCCTGTGAAAAAGAAATGAAGATGTAGTGAAGGAAAACAGTAGTCCCTCTGCCACTGCCTTACTCGATCCATATGTGGGCTTAAACACAGGAAATACCCACCATTCACCGCAATCAAGCCAGAGGCTTGTGCATCAGAAAGTGCCTTGTGGAACTAATTGGACTCTATTAAGATTGTCATTGACATGGGAAAGCATTTTGAAATTTTAAATCAGAACATGCAATGTACATAGAAAAAAAATAACAGTCACATTGTTCATTCAGGACTACAAATGTAGGCTTAATACACATAAGGACATGCAAGATTTGCATGTTTTATTTGGTGATATACTGTATTAATTATCATTCAGAAGCATGTTTGTCATCCTTTATTTTACATGTTTGCTTTTGGTCTATGATCTTTATAGAATGGGCAGATTTTACTTACTGCCGAGTCATAGGCAAAGAAAATCTAATCATTGCCAATGTAAGATGATAATCAACAAAGTTCATGATATTTGCCATCAGAGCAAAGTTTATTGAAAAAAACCCCCTCGTTTGCAATAATATAACTTACAGGAGATGTTTACATGGTATTAGACAAAAACACACATAGTTTAAGTATTCACATATATACTCAAATTTCACTTTGCCAATAAATCTTTGGGAAAAAAATATTCCTCAGCATTTCCATTTACAGATGACTTTAAAGATTACCTAAACTTGGTCTACACTGGGAGCTAATGCTCCCTTTGTTACCACTTTAAGGTCCTACATTTGAATTGTATGTGCTTCTTAAGTCTGACAACCATCTCAATGTTATGGTTGTCAATAACATTTTTTTTATAGCTAGGTTACAGAAGGTTAAGTTGCTGCTAATATTCTTGGATCTAAAATCTGTATTTGGTTTGCTTTTCTAAAAATATGATTTCCCACTATCATAAGGAACATGCTGTATTTCATCTCTCTAAACTTTTAAGAAGGCATTACATTGGGCAATCATTTGGTTCAAGATTTCTTTCTGTGTAAAGGATGACAATAACTATAACCTCCATGGAGAGTAGAAGATAATGATGATTTACATAGGATGAATTCTCATCCAATTTTTCAGCTCAACATTGCTACTATTTTTCTTATTTTAGTAGTAAACATCTTCATTTTGTTGGTTTCAAAATGTCTTCTTTTGTCATGGGCCATTTCTACTACAGTTCAGTATTTCTCCCATTTCAAAATAAAATGATTGCATCTAGGGAGGGTGTTATAATTTGTGTTCATAAAACTTAGATTTACAATGAAGACATTGCCAAAGAGCAAAGTTGGACAAGCAACAAATCAAACTGGAAGCTTTGATATGTTTGTATTTAAATATACAAAGAAAAAACATTGCTATCTGATCATCTGATTACCAATTTCTTTATGTGGATTCTGAGAGCTGAGACTTCTTTTAATATGAATTAACTCATCTAATCGCCATAACCCTCTAGAGTAGGGTATTGATCATCTTCATTTTACAAAGAAATGGGAATGCAGAGAAGTCACTCATCTGCAGACACACAGTTGGAAACTGGAACACAACTGTTTCATTAACAAATAACAAAACACTGAGACCCCTGTATGCGTATAGAAAATAATAAAAACACCTACTTTTTTGGGTGGTACTTTGCACAGAATTGCATCCCCAACTATTTTTGTACTTTTTACTTTGAGACAGAGTATCATGAAACAGCTAAGTGGGTCTAGCCAAGGTTAAATTTGTGGCCTCCCAGCATGCTGGGATTACAAACTGCACTAAAAACAACTTCTTGGATGATTAAAATGTCTGAAAGTGCTCTTCTCATTTTTTTACATTTCTTACCTTTAGAAGCACTTTATGAAAATAGGTGAAAAATGGACAAGCACAGATGAAAACAGCTATTGTACAGATATGTTTACAGTCATGTCATTTCTCCACATGATTAAATTGTCTTTCATACATACACATCCTATTCACACACTTTGGCTGTCAACTGAGATAATTTCTTTTTTTTTTTTTTTTGAGACAGGGTGTCTCTTTGTAGTTCAAGCTGGCCCTGAGCTCAGCCTCAAACTCACATCACAGCAATCCTCCTGCCTCTGCCTCCTGAGTGCTGGGATTACAGGCGTGAGCCACCACGCCGGGCACTGTGGTATGTGGTACTGGTTGCTGCTGGGGTGTGAGTCTCCATGCCCAATATTGTATGTAATTGCCGGAGAATCGAACTCTGGCCCTAGCGCTTGCAAGACAGGCGCAGGAACCACTGAGCTAACTCCCCGGCCCGGTAATTTCTTTATTAAGACAATATCATTAAGACAGGAAGGAGCAGCCTGCTTACTAACAACTTCAAATTACTGCTTTTCATTGTGTGGAAAAATAGGCTTCAGTGAGAGAGAAAAATATTAGGCTGTTGTACAAAGGAAAAACTGAAAAACATCGTTATTTCCACTCCTTAAAAGTAAATTACTTTGAAGGAGGATGAGATTAAGGTGTGGTGTGATACAGGGAGAGAACAATGCTTGAAGTCACGCAAAGCTGTGGTCCTGGACAACCCCAGAACCTTCACTTCCCATCTGTAAAACAGACATACTAAAACTCATAGGTCTTTGAACACTTTAAGTCACAATTTCACCATGGAAAGAAGTTTTGCAACCTGATTTGAGGTAGTTGATCTGGAATTACACTCTTGAGTCTGCAACTTGTTTCCATGGAAATCAAAGTAAAAGTTTTATTTTTTCATCCTATAGAACATTAACTATTTAGATGTGAAGACAACTACCCTATGGCCCTGTGAAAGTCACATTAAATAACATATAGGAAGTAACTAATAGAAATCTTGGCACAGAGTAAGTGCTCAATACATGACAAAATAGTGGTGGATATTTGAGAAAAAGTAAAACAAGGATAGGATTCAACTTTGCTCAGCCTTTGAGATCCCTTAAAGAAAACAAATAATAAATTTCTATTTTGTATACAACAGATGGCAGTACCTACATTTCTTATCCCGAGTTCCCTTGTGAATTTTAAATTCAAAGTTATTCATCATCTATAAAATGAGTTTATATCCCTCACTAATGCTCTATTGATATAGAATGTCTTTATGTAAACTTACATTTCTTGAAATAACATGGCAATGAAGTGGTACACAAAAAAATTATTAATGAAAAAATGTTTAGTGGTATATGAGATATCAACTTGTTAGTGTAAAACCTTAACTTCAGAAACTCCGAGAGCTTAACCCTAGGAACTCAGCACAATTATTTCATTGGCTTGAATAGGATGATATTTCAAACAGATCACAGTCTAAAAAGCAATTTCAGGACAAATATTTTTTTCTAAAACCAATCGTGCATACATATAGATTTCACCCAGCATCTTATAAATGATGGTGGGAAAAACAATGAAAGAAAATGGAAAACAGTATTTCAGGAAAGACTGTCAGTTGAGAATGTTGTGGGTGATAGTCATACTGTAAGTTATTAAGAAAACATCAAGGCACTTTGGACAGTACCTCTGTTCTCTATATCCTGACCTTTGTTACAGCAGACTTGGAGCGATCTTGACTAAAAATCACCCCTTAGGGTACAATGAAATTTGCTTGTTAAACTATTTTAGTGTTTTTTCTGGATATCATGCAGAACATGCTGCTGTCTCTCTGTGGTGGAACCAAAAGCTAATAGCTTTTACTGATTCTGCAGATAAATATCATATGTCACTATTCATTAAAAATCTGTTGTGAAGCCCAAGTTCCTAATAATCAACATTATATTTCTTCTCAAATAATTAACTTTAAAAAGCACAAGAAACATAGAAAATCTATAGTTACTTGTGGATAGAAAAATTAACTTGGGTATTAAAATGTTATAAATTCATAACTGGCTGTTATACATTTTCTTTATTTCTCTTGGGATATAATATTACTACTATTCTGTAGTTCATTTGTCTATAGTAACCTGATCATATATTTATGTATTTTTTCCAATCCTGGATACTTCTGAAAGTGTTGTCCAAAACAACAAGAATTGTCCTATGATGTAATGGAAATATAAGCATAAGTATTAATAAATCTAAAGATTTAATTCTGTAGATTTGAAAAATACCGTCAGTTCATTGAAAGAAGTACTATAATTTTTCTCAATTGATATCAAAACAGTATCAGAGTATATTGAAAATAAATATACAGGATTTAAAAATTATAATAGTTTTTCAAATTTTCAGAAGTACACATTAGGAATTATCAGAAATACATATTATTTTAGACTATTGCTTTTCCTTTGGATAAGATTAAAAGACAATTTTTGCCTTTCCACTAAATGGTCTGAGATTTGTCAACAAATCTACACAGTCCAGGGGCTGGGGATTTAGCTCAGTGGTTCCGGCGCCTGTCTTGCAAGAGCAAGGACCTGGGTTCAATCCCCGGAAACCACATACCATACTGGGTGTGGAGACTCATGCCCAGCAGCAACCAGTACCACATACCACAGTGCCGGGCATGGTGGCTCACGCCTGTAATCCCAGCACTCGGGAGGCAGAGGCAGGAGGATTGCTGTGATGTGAGTTTGAGGCTGAGCTCAGGGCTAGTCTGAACGAGACCTTGTCTCAAAAAAAACCTAAAAAAAAAAAAAATCTACACAGTCCAAAAGAATTCGTCATGAAAATAAATAAATATAGTTATATCTCCAGCCTTAAAATAATTGTACTTACTAAGTATTCAGCAAATAGGTTTATGAATAAAAACAGCTATCAAGATATTAGTAGTTAATTTTTGAGCTTTCTGGATAATTCAGACTGAGTCAACAAATGGAAATGATCTTATTCCAAATCTTTGTGTAAAATGAAGGCCATGTTCTACTTTTTTTGCAAGGTGTAGATGCATGAATATCTATAAAATATTGTGTGGTAAAAACCAAGTCATTAACAAGCACAGTACTGAGAAAAAAATCATGCACTTTATACTCATAGACATTAAAATATCATGTTTAGGAAAAAGAGCATCTTTGCTGTTTTAATCAAGAGCCACATGACTTGTGTGTTCCTTCCAATTCTTGAGCAATGAGTAGTAATGTCCAGTGAGACAGTTTTTAACACTAGTGATTTTTATTTAGATGCTACTTAACACGCAAACTGAGTTCATCTTCCAGAAAAGAAATACAAATGTTTAGTGTATCTTGTGTCCAGGAAGTACAAATACTGCATGATGTCTCACTGTTGCATGACAACTTGTTAATTATCTGTTGCCAACACTTGACCACCAATCTTTTCCCTCTACTCTCACCACCTCCCATGCTCTATGTTTTATTGTCCTTGGCTCCGTTCTGAAGCTGGATGACTAAGAAGCCATTTCATGAAGCCTCGGTAAGTAGTGGTTGTCACTTTTCTGGAGTTACACACTACATAGGACCTAGGCATATGTTTTTCTACCTAGTGATGCCTCCAGATTAGTTATCTCCCACCTGGACCCACAATATTCAGTGAAGCTATTCTTTTCACCTTCCAGCCAGTGACAAACACTGGCCTAGGGCTCTCAGTCCTTCATTCCAGGCCCCACCATCACTTTGACTCACTTCAGTAACCAGTTCCATCGTCTCCACCAAAGCTTCTCAGTGCCTCACCTTCAACCACCAGGCATCTCAGTTCAGACATTGTCATCACCTGCAATTTATCCACCTCCAATATCACTAATTTTGAAGGCTGCCTCTGACCATAGTCCTCTCATTTTTAGCTTTTCTGTTCAACTACCCCCATTATACCACAGCTTTCATTTCACTTGGGACCAATAGGTCACTGACCACTTCAATTTCCACAAATGTATCAGCCTTTGCTTTCTTTATTTCATTCCTATTCAAATTAGAGCTTTTAGGCCATCACTCCAGTAATAATAACAGGCCTTCCAATAACCTAAAATTCCGGCATCCCTGTCCCTTGACTGTATTCACTTACAAATCTTGAAATTTGGTGAGCCTAGTATTTACTCCCTGTGTGTCAAATGACATGACAGCCTGAGTCTACCACATTCATGACCAGCCCCAGATGGGACCACAATAATACTTCATTGTTTTTTGTTGAATCCATATCCCATTCTCATTAAATCTCTGACTTTGCACTCTTGTTCTTCCCCATGAAGATTACTTCACCTCCTAAATTACAGAGAAAATACAAGGAATCAGAGCAGGACCTCCTCAGATTTTTGCATCAACACCAAATACATAAAAGTGCTTTTATTCATAGCCATCTTCTATTCATTCTTTGCCATTTCAAAATGAAATCTAACTTCATCCCTCTAAGTGGGAAATGACACTGGCTGATAACAGAGTGGTGAAAATTGTTTACATTCAAGAGTAAGAAAGGGGAGAGGAGATATACATGAAAGGGAAAACCCACACAGGACTTTCAGATTGATCATACATGCATGTGATAGATTAAAGCAAGAAAATGAAAAGGAAGACTGATTCTCTGCATTCTGTTTTGGCTATGGTGTATTAAATTTTATCAGACCATGCACTGGCAACTGGAAAAGCTGGATCATTTTTTTAAAAAATGTTGCTATAATGTCATTGTGCAGCTACCAAGACAGCCAAAATAGAGTTCCAAAAAATGCTCTCCTCCCCTAAAGAGGAGAATGAGTCCAGTACTGAGTGTAGATTTCCCCTTGAGCTATTTGCATATGTACCAGCGGTACCAGAGAGGCTGAGCAGGATTCTCATTAGTCTCAAGGGCTGAAGAGACAAAAATAGGACTTCAGAGACCACACAGATTAAAGCAGGCTTAGTAAATGCTCTTGCCTCACCTCTTGGAGAGTTGCATTCTCGGATTAAAAGTGGATTATAAGTAAAGCAGAGTTCCTAAAGACTGAAAATCAAATCAGAGTGAACTGATTTCTTTACAGTTTTCTTCTATTTCCTGTTCATTGATAAAGTGAGTTCTTTGAATGAAAACATCTTATAATGCTTCAAATATCATCCATCAATTCAAAATATAAGGTAATATAATCAAAAGGCTGAAAATTAGAAGAATAATGAATGAGAATTGACTGGAAATCCTTTCACTGAGGGATTCAGATATGAATTTTTTTTAAAAAAAATCAATGTTTTTAATATGTCAAAAGAGAATAATATAATGAAGCTCAGGAGATAACTAAAATATAAAATAAATATGAAATACAAATTTTAATGCTGAAAAATAAGCTAATGAA
Organism: Petromus typicus; assembly: GCA_004026965.1. Taxonomy (NCBI): domain Eukaryota; kingdom Metazoa; phylum Chordata; class Mammalia; order Rodentia; family Petromuridae; genus Petromus; species Petromus typicus. The sequence continues at coordinate 36,276 of PVIR01001067.1, read as the reverse complement.
CCTAAGAACTTAATAAGTTCAACAGCACTTTAGACTTAATCAAAAAGAAGATTTTTAATCAAAAAGAAGATTAATGAACTAGAAGAAAAGACATCATAAATGAAGCACAAAGATACAAACAGAAAGTTTTATATATATATATATATATATATATATATGAAAAGTTATATATAAAAGACATCTAAAACATGGTGAAGAGGTTAAGCGTTTTTTTTTTTTTGTGATACTGGGAATTGAACTTGGGCACTTGTGCTTCCAACATAGGCAGTACCACATGTGCTAAATCCTGGGCCTCTAAGCACATTGTTTTTTTTTTTAAAGAATATTGTTTTTTTAAACCCTAGAAAGAGATGAAAGTGCAACAAAAATGGTAAATTAAAATATGGAAGAAAATTTGATCAATTTTCCAAATTGATCAAAACCATAAAGTTGTGAATTCCGTGGCACATAGAATTTTTTTTTTTTTTTTAGGTTGTTTTTCTTGAGACAGGGTCTCGTTTTGTAGTTCAGGCTGGTCCTGAGCTCAGCCTCAAACTCACATCACAGCAATCCTCCTGCCTCTGCCTCCCTAGTGCTGGGATTACAGGCGTGAGCCACCACGCCTGGCACTGTGATATGTGGTACTGGTTGCTGCTGAGGTGAGTCTCCACGCCCAGTATTGTTATGTGGTTACCGGGGATCGAATCCGGGTCCTTGTGCTTGCAAGGCAGGTGCCGGAACCACTGAGCTAAATCCCTGACCCGGCACATAGAATTTTAACCTGAAAATCTGGACAAATAGTATAATTTCCTAAAGATAGGTAACACTGGGGGCCGGGGATTTAGCTCAGTGGTTCCGGCGCCTGTCTTACAAGCGCAACGGCCTGGGTTCAAACCCCGGTAACCACATAACAATACTGGGCATGGAGACTCACACCCCAGCAGCAACCAGTACCACATACCACAGTGCCGGGCGTGGTGGCTCACGCCTGTAATGCCAGCACTCGGGAGGCAGAGGCAGGAGGATTGCTGTGATGTGAGTTGGAGGCTGAGCTCAGGGCCAGCCTGAACTACAAAGTAAAACCCTGTCTCAAAAAAACAAAAAACAAAAAACAAACAAACAAAAAAATGATAGGTAACACTGAATAGAAAAGGGATTGGTGGGAATAGGATTAGATGAATTGAAAATTCAGTTTCAGGCATATTGATTTCGAGATGCTTACAATGCCAAATACTCTAGGAAAAATGTTTGGATAGATAATATGACATATAGCATGTAAATGAAAAGAATCAGAACCATAGAAAGTTATTCCCTTTTACATTCTCTAAGAATTATTTTTCAGACTTTTATTAGAGGTTAAACTTCATTATACTGCAACATCATTTGCATATTTAATGTTACTTTGAAATCAAGACAGCCAAAACATGATGGTTAGATACGTTAAAGAAAATAGCAAAAGTAAACGTCTCTATGACATTTAAACTTAGGATTTCATTCATAATATTTTAACAGATATGATGAGCACATATATTATCTAAACTTATAGGAGATTGCTTAGGATAGGCATAAAAGATAGACATCTCATAATGATTTTAGTGCTGGCCATTGTGGTACTTAGCAGGTAGTTAAGAGATTCTATCACAAGAACTGGGAAAGAGCAGCTCATTGAGGTGGGAGAAGACCCAGGTGAACAGCGTGTCTCAGAAGCTAAGTGAAGGAAGGAAGGTTTGACCATCAATACCAGATGTTGCTGAAAGGTCAAGATGAAAACTGGTAATGGACCATTCGAATTGCCAATTTGGGATTCCCTGGTGACCTTGAGAAGAGCTCTTTTGGCAGAGTGATAGGGATGAAATTGTGATTTGAATGGTTTTATGAGAAATTTATGCTTCTGGTAATGTAGTCTAAGTCATTCAGAATAACTTTTCTACTAAGACAGCTCTTTTTTTTTTTTTAAATTTCTGAAAGGAACAAAGGGATATTGAGTAACTGCAGGAATATAATGCATGAGGAGCTATAAATCTAGAGAAGGTGTCTGCAATATGGGGCAGTTTTTTCCAAGAGATGATTTGTTAATATGAAAAGTGTGACCAAAAGGCCAAGCTGTACTTCTAGGGGTCTCAGAGAACTGACGAGTTCATACTTGAGTTCAGGGCTGCCCAGGGTGAGCACCCTGTGCCCAGGGGAGTCTTGGTAACCTGCCCTGTGCCTTGGGTGAGCACCCTGAAGTTTGCACACTAAAAAGGGGGCAGAAGCAAAACAGTTCTTGCACTGCCATTTGACTAATCTTATAAATACCCCTAAAATCCAAAAAAATTCCACAAACTGAAATTAGAAGAAAATGATTTTCTTTTGTTACTGTCCTCATGTGTTTGACAGACAAAAACAAAAAAAGGAAATTCTCTTGGATAGATGTGCTAAAGTAAAATATTATAGGTGGTCCCTAGATATAAATATAACCACTCACTGTTAAAGTCTTTAAACATTTGAGTATTTTTAAATATGTAAAAAGAAGTAGTGATAATTATAAGAAGGCGGTTGATTAAGGAAGAAACTCTATCATCTTTGCTTTCAGATAATGCACCTTTGCCATCATTCTATGGACTGATGGTTTGTATTCCCCTAAAATTCATGTTGAAACTCTATGACTATAATACAATAACAGTAGAAGTTGAGCCTGTGGGGTAATTAAATCATGAAGGCTTTTAGCTCACGAGAGGGGTACTGTCTTGCAGAAAGACATCACAGAACTTGCTTTTCTCTCTATTCTTCATGAAACAAAAACACAAGAAGTCAGCAGCTTGGCCCGGAAGAGGACACTGTCCAGATGCTGACCTGCTGACACCTCCAGCTCAGACTTCCCATTTGCAGAACTAGGAGAAAGAAATTTCTTTTGGTTATGCGCTTTCCAGTCTGTGGTTCTTTGTGACAGCAACTTGAACTAACACACCAGGCAACCAAGTCTGCTTTTTGCCATTAGAAGTTAGTTTGTAGGGCCAGGGAGTTAGTTTAGTGGCTCTGGTGCCTGCCTCATAAGTGCCAAAGTCGCAGGTTCAATCCTTGGTACACCCCCCCCACACACACACACAAAAAGACAAAAACAAAAAACTAGCATATGAGGTCTATTTCAGGACTCCCCACCCTATTCATTGGTATACACTCAATATCTCAAAATTACATTATCTTAATTATTGTTGCTATATATTAAATCTTCAAGTTATGTGATATTTTAACTTTGTTCTTTTTCAAAGTTGTTCTGATAATTTTAAGTTCAAATACCCTTTAATGACAGAGACGCTGTTATAAAAAATGTGCTGATAATTCTGTTGGCACTCTGCTGACTCTATAGATCATTTTAGAGGGAAATTACTTATTGGGAATATATAAATTTCTGAGCCAGGAACAGAATATCTCTATATTTATTTAGATGGTCTTTAATTTCTTTCAGAAGTAGTTTTTAATTTTTAATGAGTTGTGTTTGCACATATTTTGAGAGATGTATCCTTATTATGTTCTGTATTTGAATTTTATTTATATGACTTCTTACTAGCACAGAAATAGTTGACTTTTGAATAATGATCGTGTGTCTTGTAACCTACCTCAAATCTCTTACATATTTATACTAGCTTATTTTGATGATTGTGTAATCTATGCACAGAGATACTTACTTTTTTCTAAACTGGATTTCTTTCTTTTCCTTTTTTTTTGCACTGGTTCATGTATCTGGTACAATGCTAAATAGAGATGGCTCATCTTCTATCTTAAAAAGAAATCACTCTTCCACTCATAAATATGATTTAGTTTTAGACTTTGAGAGAGCTCTAAAAAGGAAGTCTAATTTTATTCTATTTTTCTGAGAGCTTTTATCAGAAATAGAGTTTGATGTATATATTTGTTTGCATCTATTAATATGATTGTGTGATTTTAGGTTTTAATTGAATCAATACAATCAATTACATTGACTTCATAATCAAATTTTAGATCAACATTGTATTCTGGAAATAGGCAATGATTTGTCATGATGCATTAGTAATTTCTTATTTTATATTGAGTTTGATAAAAGTTTGAAACTAAACTTTGCATCTGTGTTCATGAAGGATATTAGTCTGTAGTAGTCTTCTTTCCTTTTTATCTCACCCTACCATCATAAAATGGTAGATGTAAACTCAAATATTTAATAATTACATTAAAAATTAAATGTAGTAAGCTATGCAATCAAAAGGCAAAGATAATACTGGAGTAGGTAAAAATTAATAATGTGTTATTTTCCAGCATGACAATGCATAACAGTATAAAATAGTTTAAAAAATTAAACCATTGAAAAGAGATTTAAACTAACAACAACTAAATGTAGTGAAGCTATATCAGCGACAAAATTATAGTACATAAGGCAGATGTTATTATTAGGGGCAATGGAAGGCACTTTATATATAAGAACAAAAGTTGAAAATGCATAAGTTTCAGGCAGTGAGGCAAATTATTTCAATTTAATGAAAAAGGAAGGAAATAATGAAGTAAAGCTAGACACTATTGAAAAGTAACATAGAAACATTTAAAAGACCAGTAGTTGTTGATGGAGTTAATTTTGTTACTTTGAAACTTAAATAATAACTTTAAAAAGAGAAAAACTGAAATTCCTCAAATCCTCCTAGACTAGATGGATCATTTGCAAAATCCTCCAAATATACAGGGAAGAATTAGCAGGTCAGGTTTCCAAAGAATTGAAAAAGATGGAACATTCTCTAATTTTTGTGAGGATAGACAAATCTAACGTTCAAGATGGACAAAAATATTTTAACAAAAAGATAATTTAGGTTGATATTACTCAGGAGGAGAAAAGCAAAAATTTTGATCAAAGGAAATACAAGTAGAACCCAACAATATATAAATTAGACAATACATTAAAACTAAACTAAATCTATTCCTGGATAGATTCCAGGAATTCAATGCAGTTTTAACAAGAAAATTGCAGTGTAATTTAGACAATGCATCAGTGGGCTTTGTTTGTTAATGGAATGAAGAAAAGATATTATATGGTTAGTATATATAGAAAGAGGATTTAATGAACTTTGCATTAATTTATAATAAATATGCTTAGCAAACTTGGAATAGAAAGGAAGCACCTTATCTATAAAATAGCTGCTGCTAACATTACACTGTAAACCACATGATTGATATGAGTTGGCTGAATCATGTAGCTATCAAATAGCTTGATTCAAATTTAGGAGGAAATCCGGGACTGCTAAAGGAAAACAAATTCTTGTTGTGCTCTGTGAAGAAGAGCACCTAACGATTAAGACTCTCTGGGAATGAGAACCCTCTGAGACTTCAGCAAGGATATTTCAGAAAGGACTGAGATGAATATCATTTAAAGGTGACTTTTACTTTTATTGCTGATTCTTTAATTGAGAAAATAGAAGTTCAATTTTTTTTGACCTTTTTTTTTTTTACAAAAGGGCACCCCAAATTTACTCTATGATGCTCAGGCAGCAAGCACAATCTCCACACAGTAGTTCTGCACCTCTTTTCTGAGTGTTGTTAGAAGTCACTGATCTCTGAACATCACTTTCCAAACATTCTAGATCAGTCACCATAATATTGCACATAGCACTTAAAATTCTTGTACATAGCGTCTCCTTCTGGAGTCAGGGTACTTAATGAACAGCCTGGGGAGGTTGGACTGGTTTTTCCACATCCCTCAACTGGCTCACGACTCCTTGAACTCTTCTCATCCATTATACTCAGTTTACATATCACATTTCTTCTCCTGAGATTGGTTTTACTTCCAAACTGCCTTCCCTATTTTTTCCCACCTAAAACATATTTTAAATTCAGTAATTGCAAAATGTAGTGTTGAAATGAAATTTCCCACCTGAATTTCTTGAGAGTCACCATCATGTTCATGTATGTATCTGAATTCTTTGCCTTCACATTTATCGTCTTTTATTTGACCCATGGTCAATTAAAATTGAAGCTGGTTTCTGTGGGTTCATACGTATAGCAATACCTCACATCACTTTTAGTTTGGTTTCTGTTAGTTCTACAAAAACATTTAGATGGTTGTAGTATTTTCATAAAGAATTTTGAATTCCTCTGTATTTTTCCTCCAAGCCTCAATTGTTTTTTGCAGCAAAGGCTTTGTTAGCTCAGCAGTGAAGGAGTGGTAGTCACAAACTGAGGTCCTTTTCAGAAGTCCTTCATGGCTGTGTCCCATGTTTGAAAACCGCTGTCATGGTTTAGGTCTTTAGACACATTGGAGCATTGAGAAAAGTTTATCAAGGTAAGCAAACTTCCGTCTGAAATCCAGCAGTGTGTCACAAGACTTATACCTATGTGTATCTCCTATTTCTCTCTAGCTATGTTTCAGATACACTTGAAAGATGCTTAAGAAAATCTTGACATTCCTCTTTTAAATAATTTAGTTAAGCAAATAGGTATTACTTTATGATTGTACTATTATTTTGGTTTTTAATATGGAAATATTTAATAGGGCCAGAATAATTATATAGTTATACTGAGATGCTAAGTATAATTAAAGATGTTTTTAAGGAGTACTTCTTTTAGATTAGTAGGCATTTTTATGGACTCAAAAATTTCAAAATTGCCACAGGACCATGAGTAGTCTTACTAAATCCATCCTAATGTATTGTTACATTTTATTAATTGTTTGAAAGTATGCCACTTTAAATGTTAAATCTTATATGATGTCTGATGTTTTCAAAACATACATATAACCTATCAAATTTATTTATAAAAATATTGATACTGAGGTCTCTTAGGTTTTTGCAGTATTAATCTGTAAAATTTGCACAGAATGAAATATTCAAATGTTTAAAGGCAGGTATTTTAGTCACTGACCTATTTAGAATTTAACAAATTAGTTCATAAATATTTGGACTATACTTTTGCTAAATGAAATTGCATTGTACATAATAAATTACAAATCATGATAGAAAAGTCAGTGGGGAGTATCTCAATCTGAAAGGCATGGGTGTTTTATTGTAATCAGCATGATGTAGAATAACACTGAGCTTTATGGAGGTTCCTTCCATAAGAAGTTGTTATTAGAAGCATTGGAAGAAGTAATTCCGATATATTTCTAGAATCTGGACCCTTAGAACTATAGAACTTTTAAATTTTAGAATCAGAAATTAGGAGATGAGTTTTCCAGAGTAAAGATTAAATTGAGACAGAACTTATTTTCACTACAAATTGTGTTTCTTATATAAATAAATATTCAGTAACTTTCAGACATACAAGTTTTTAGAATGAAAAATTCAGAATGTTTCTCCTGCAGTAAGTAAAAAGAAGATAATTCAGACGTATTTTTGCATGATGTTTTCCAATAAAAAGGGAAAATGACATAAGAAAATGTAAAAATCTATTGAACATACTAAAAAAGACCCCAAAATTATAAAACTTAAGAATCTAGAATTACCCAATACACTCAGCCCTGGTCTTCTATGGCTATTTGAACTTAAAGTTTAATTAACCTATAAAATTAAAAATTCATTTCCTTTATTGCATTAACCCTATTTTAAGGAGTCAGTGGTCAAAATGATTACTATTGTGCTGCATATCATAAATTAATACACTTCCATCACCACAGAAACTTCTATAGGAGAGCACTGCTCTAAATTTGAGAGGAAAAGGATGTACATTAAAGACAAAGAACCTAAATTGTATTGATCAATAGCACTCTTAATAGATCCTTCTTTTTTTCCACATTCAGTTTTTATTTAACCAGAAAATGAATACATTTCAAAGGAATGCATTTTCTAGGTTCTTTAAAACAGTATAAGGTAGTATATTTTTGCAAGGAGTATAAAGCAGTATGAGTATAAAGTAGTACAAAGTAGTATATTTCTGCTAAGTCAGTGTTACTGACAAACAGTGGTGAGTTCTAAAAACAAAACAAACAATACCATGCCCCCCCAAAAAAAAGAACAGATCAAAACTCTACTAGTTGGCAAGCTACTGAAAAAGTGTGCAGCTATTGGAGTAGCAGAATTAATTCATCATCACTATTTATAGAATTATAAAAAAAACGAAAGTCTGCCAGGTACAGGGGTGCAAATGTCTAATCTCAGCTATTAGGAAAGATGATTCAGGAGGATATCAAGTTTGAGGCCAGCGAGGGCCATGTAGAAAGACCCCATCGCAATGGTCTTTGTTTAGGGGAAGAGCACTGCGGAGTTCAATCGCCACTACCACAAAAACAACAACAAAATACAGCAACTGAGTCGTGAGATGACATGAATCACTTGATTATTGAAAGCAGATTTGGGTTCCCATAGAGCAAAGTGCCCGCAATCTCACCGCTGCCTGTGGGAAAAGCTCTATGTGGGCCCTGTGAAGAACTGGGCCACATCCTCCTACTAGCTGTACCTGCTGGGCTGTCCTCAGCCTCGGGACTCACAACAGTAAGAGAACCAGAGAATTCTGGTTGGTGTAAAAGTCAAAACATCTCTTAAAGACAGGAAAAAAAAAATTAGACCATGTAAATTCCAACCTTCAGAAATCAGTTCCAAGAAAACCACAATGACTCAGCAGGAAAAGTGCCTATTTGAAAACTCTTTCTAAATGGAGACTCAAATTCTGCATTTGATTAAATCCATTTAAGAAGAAAACACCCTCATTTTATTTTGGCCTATTATCTTCAAATGATTAAAATGATATCATTACCACTTATAAATTTTATATCTCCCTTAAAGATTACATTTTTAAAAAACTGCTTAAATGATACTACACCACCATAAAAGGCAGTTTCTCCCCACACTGAAATAATATTCCCTTAGGGGTCAGATTTACATCTAATTCAACGCCATGGGAGAGTTAGACTCCAAGAAAGCCCAGAGAATCCTCATAGAGTTACATAGGATGAAAATTTGGCACACACATTATTTTTTAGATGGAAACTGATAAACAGAATAAAAGTTAAAATATACAGAAATGGGTATCCAAGGTAACAATGCCAAAAGAAAGGGGCCTTTTTAAATTGTTGTTTCTAGATTTTTTTCCCCCCTTTTCTGTGTTATTTTGCCCAAGCCTCTTCTGTTTTCTTTTATGGTCATCATGCTATGAAGGCCTGTTGAAATGAAAAGATAAGAATTCAAGTAACAGTGAAGTAGCTCCCTCTTCTACTTAGCTTTCATCGCGGTTAGCTGAATTATATATTCCACGTGTACCAAGCTGCAAACTAAAAGATCACATTCAGGCGTGAAGTTGTACATACACTAGGCTATGCTAAGTACAGGATAGCCAAAGCCCACTATGTTCCTCTACTCTTTGGGAACCATCCCCTGAGGCGAAGGCATCTTGGAATAGCGATGAGGTCTCATGCTTATTAGAATTGCAAATGTAAAACTCGGGATTTGTCTTTTGCAAGTATGCAAGGGTAAAAGTGATGTTCATGTCTTTTTCATCCAATCACATTCATCCTTGGATTTTACTTCCCTTGCTCTATTTTTGTTTTCTTGCTATCATAAAATACATGTTGGTGCTAATTCCAACAAGGAATTAACAGTAGTCCACACTACTTATTATTACTCAAATAGCCTATACCTGCTGTTTGTATTTTTAAAAATCCAATTGTGGATTTTGCATAGTTTTTCTCACTTTAAGCAAAACAACTTACTTTTTAGTTGAATGCACTATTTCCATGTTACATATTATAAATATAACTTACTTTTTAGTTTCATGTACTATTTCCATGCTATCTATTATAAAGTACTCCTAAATTACTTTCTGACTGACATTACTTGGATGAAATTCAATTCCAAGAACCTTAATCCATCTTAAAGAATGTGGAAAATATTATTTTATACCTGCACGAGGCATATTTTCAGATATCCATAAAATGCTAACTGCTGGTGTTAGAGGCATATGGCTGACTGATCTCATGAAGTTGGTCAAAGAAGCATATGTACCTCTAAAGACTGCCTCACTTCTGTTGCTGTGGTATCTACTCATGATTACTATTCTGTATGTTGTGTTGATGCACTTCACATTCCAGGTGCTTTTTGATGAAGAAGTCAATACTCCTTCAGCTTGTAACCTGAGAAAAGCCTCATCTCTACTTGAAGCCTTTGAATGTACTATTGTTTCTTTAAGCATAACAATTATATTGTTCCCAGTTTGCTGAAAGAGAAACTAGGCCCAGAAATCAAACAGCATATCCAAGACCCCCCAGCTAAAAATTAGCAGGATCATAACAAACCTAGGAAATCAGACTTCAGAGAATTCATAACAATGAAGAGAAACACATAAATGGATGTTTAAATTATCCTGGTGCGTATTGAAGAAAGTTTTCTAACTAATTGTTAATAGTCTTTGAGTCTCATTGATATGTTCAACATGACAACTCTACTCTTTAAAAGAATGTAAATCTAAACTAATTGTCCATCTGCCATCTGCTCAGTATCATTATTTCAAAGAATTAACAAGAAAGTTTAAATTGTTGGGTTTACTGTTATTTAAAAAAGCATAATATATAATATTTAAGCATAATATTTAATATTTAAACTACTTAAATTATGTGAAATCCATGAGAAAATATCAATAAGTTTGAAACCAAATATGGAAATGAAAGATTTTCAACATATGTCACAATATTAGAGATGTTACAGATATACAATCATGTAATTTGTGCTAAAAATAATTATGACAAAGTTGACAAATTTTTTAAAATTTAAATTTAAAGCTATGCTTCTATCCATGCTTCTATTAACCAACATTCTTTTAATATAAGAATCTTTATAGAGAATTATGTTCTTTTCTCCCTTCAATGTGAATGTGACTGCATTAAACTTCTCTTTTTTTACTTGGTGGTCACCTCAAGGAAAATATGAAATAGAAAATTGGTCATGGAGCAATGTCTCCACCTCTTTTCCTTACCTTTTTAGAGCAGCCCTAACCATTTGTATTACCTCTTTTGCTCCTTCCTACCTACCTGCTAGACAGCTCTAGAAGCTCCATCTTGCACCAGTCAGAGACCATTATTCCACATAAACAGCATGATTGACAGAGTATACAGGATGATATTGCAGAAGAGGCTTGGGTGTTTGTGCAACCAAAAGCTTGTTTGAAAGGGACTGAATACTACGCAATAGACAGAGCCATGCGATGTATGTATGCATCAAGAAGGTAAGTTCTTTTGTCTAAAGACACTCTTTCCTCTCACTGTGAACTATAAGAGATATTTTCCATTTTTGTTAGAAAAGGAGACAGAAACAGACTAGCCTCTACTCTCTAAAATGTAATCTTAAAAGGAAGAGAAATGCTCACATATTCATGTTTGTATCTCCATAGCTACCATACTGTGCAGCAGTTGCTGGAGTTTACTATGTAACTGATAATGAATAGATGAACCTCTTTAACCCAGTGGATGCTGGATCACAGACAAAATATATTAGCAAATTGCAACAAATGTACTGCAGATAAAGTTGGCATGTGTACCTACACTGACAGCAGCACCAGACAAGTGAGTGATGACACAATATGTAAATAACCAAGGAATCTATCTATACTAACCCTCATGCCCACCACTTTACTCCACCCACCTTAAAGGTCCATTAAGGACAACCACATAGTACCTGGGTATGGGCAGGACCATCACAGGAAGCAGTAGAAATTTAGAGATATCATAAAATACCTAGTTATTCACTATTTATTAGGCTCATTCAAGAAGCTAAAAACACTAACATTCTACTGTGGCTCCCATAACACTTATAAGAGCTAGCAGAACAAAATGAAAAGTATTCTTACTGTCCTTAGAAAATTATGAATGAGTGGGAGAAATAATTGTAATGGGCTATAAATGCCAGTAC